>ML108247.1:22010-43277 GCA_003697995.1 Taxidea taxus jeffersonii | reverse complement strand
GTTTTATTTTGATGTAGTCCCCATAGTTTAATTTTGCTTCATTTCCCTTACCTGATGAAACATCTTTAAAAAAGTGTTTCTTTGGCCAATGTCAAGGAAATCACTGCCTATGTTTTCTTCTGGGGGTTTATGGTTTTAGGTCTCCCATTTAAGTCTCTCATATATTCTGAGTTTACTTTTGGTATAATGTAAGAAAGTGGTTCAATTTCTTTTTTTGCATGTACTTGTCCAGTTTCCCAGTATCACATGTTGAAGGGACTCTTTTTCTCATTGGATATTTTTGCTTACCTTGTCATATATTAATTGATCATAGTATGATGAGTTTATTTCTAGGTTCTCTATTCCATTCCATTGATTTCTGTATCATTTTTGTGCCAGTACCATACTGTTTTGATTGCAATAGCTGTATAGTATATTTGGCATATGGGATTCTTTTTTTCTTTTTTTAAAGGCTTTATTTATTTATTTATTTGACAGAGAGAGAGAGAGGTCACAAGTAGGCAGAGAGGCAGACAGAGAGAGGGGGAAGCAGGCTCTCCACTGAGCAGAGAATCCCATGCGGGCCTCAATCCCAGGACCCTGAGATCATGACCTGAGCCGAAGGCAGAAGCTTAACCCACTGAGCCACCCAGGCACCCTATGGGATTTTCATACTTCCACTTTTATTCTTCTTTCTCAAGATTGTTTCAGTTATTTGTGTCCTTTTGTGGTTCTGTATACTTTTAGTATTATTTGTTCTAGTTCTGTGAGAAATGTTGTTGGTATTTTGATTGGGATTGCATTCAGTGTGTAGATTGCTTTGGGTATGGATATTTTATCAATATTTGCTCTTCCAATCCACCAGTATAGAATATCTTTCCATTTGTTTGTGTCATCTTTAATTTCTTTTATCAGTGTTTTATTGTTTTTCAAATACAAATTTTCACCACCTTGGTTATATTTATTCCCAGGTGTTTTTACTCTTTTTAGCACTTTTGTAAATGGTATTATTTTCTTAATTTCTCTTTCTACTACTTTGCTTTTAGTGTATAGAACTGCAACCAATTTCTGTACATTAATTTTGTATCCTGTGACTTTACTGAATCCATGTATGAGTTATTATAGTTTTGGTGGATTCTTTTGGATTTTCTATATATATTATCATGTCATCTGCACATAGTGAAAACTTTATTTCTTCCCTGCTTTTACTTGTCTGATTGCTGTGGCTAGGACTTCCAGTGCAATGTTGAATAAAAGCAGTGAGTATAGACATCCTTGACTTGTTCTTGATCTTAAAGGGAAACTTATCAGTTTTTCATCATTGAGAATAATGTTAGCTGTAAGTTTTTCATAGATGGCCTTTATTAGGTTAAGGTATGTTCCCTCTAAACGTATGTTGTTGAGGGTTTTTACTATGAATATATGTTGTACTTTATCAGATGATTTTTTCTGCATCTTTTGAGATGATCATATGGTTTTTATACTTTCACTTGTTATATGATATATCACATTGATTTTACAAATATTGAATAACTTGTGTTATTCCTGGAATAAATCCCATTTGGTCATAATGAATGATTTTTTTATTGTTGTAGTGTTCTTATCTGGTTTTGCTATCGGAGTAATGTTGGCCTCACAGAATTAATTTGGAAACTTTTCTTCCTCTTTTGTTTTTTGAAATAGTTTGAGAAGATAGGTATTAGCTCTTCTTAAAAGGTTTGATAGAATTTACTGGTGAAAACATCTGGTCCTGGATTTTTGTTAGGAAGTTTTTGTTTTGTTTTGTTTTTCTTTTGATTACCCCTTTACTGTGTTTTTCAGTTCAGTTAAGGTATTCTTCAGCTTTGTAGCTTTGATTTGGTGCTTATCTTTTTGCTTTTATCTAAGTTCTTACAGTGTTCATCCATTCTTCTCCCTAGTTGGGTGAGCATGTTTATGGATCACTCCTTTGAATTTTTTATCAGGTAAATTATTTACTCTGTTTCACTGAGGTTTTTGCTCTTTCGTGTTGTATTCTACACAGTAGATGAAACAACCACCTTTTCAAGTCTTTAAATAAGTGATCACATATAGGAAGATGAACCTTTTCATTCAACCCTGCCTCAGTTCTTTGTTGTGTCTCAAACCTGTGTGCTTGTCCAAGCAAACTGTTATGTTTTTTATAGCTCCCAGTAGTTTAGGATGTGTTTATACCTGTAAGTGTCCCAAAGGGGAGGATTTCAGCACTTAGAGTCAGGCTGATAGTTTGGCTAACTCTTTAGACATCTTTTATAAATGTGTAAATATATACATCCTTATGAGACCACAATCATAGGCCCTGCTGTTGACCAGAGTCAGGTGATCTGAAGGTGTTTCTATGGTGACAGTCACAGAAATGGACTGCAGATGAGTGTATGAGCTCTTTTCTTTATGATACTGTCAAGCTGGAGAAAGGAAGAAGGAGACCATCAAGATGAGTGTCCCCAGCCTACATTCCTGAGAGTAGCTCCATAGGTCACTAAATGTGTTCCAAATCTGAAGCCTGCTTTTCAGGTCAAAGCTCTAGGACAAACAAAGAGGTCTTTATAGAAAGACTGAGGAGTTTTCTCAGCAAACTTTCCATTTATGTTAGATTAACTGAGGGCTATATTTATTTATCCCCAATTAGTTTCCATTTGAAATTCTGATGGAACTTAATTTTACCTTCTTGCATGCCCACATAAATCCCTTGCTCACTAATCTATAATAATAAAGTGTTAGAGTCTCTCTAGCTACTTCGTAGATGAGCTATGGGTCCTGAACTGTGTTCAAAGTATCTAAGCTGTCTATTACTTAATATGAATAATTAAATAAGACTGAATAAGCTTAATATGAAGCAGACCTTACCTAATGCACTTTATACAAAATTTGAAATTGTTCCTCAAATGCATTCTATATCTAGTTAAAAAGACATGATAGTATATACTTAGATTGTATACTTATATTATACTTAGAGTTATTGGTCTTTTCAATTTGTAAAAGGTAAAGAATTAAGTTCAGTGTCTTATACCAAAAAACAACTTTATATAATTTGCATTTTAATTCAATTGTTTTTGTATGTTTGTTTGTTTTTGTTATGCAGATGTGCAGAATTAAGTCAGTCATGATTCTGGGGTTATAATACACTGTCCTTGTTGGCCCATTCATAACCTGCTTGACTTCCTTCCTTCTTAACTCCTTCCCCTCCTTCCTTCATTTCATTTGTTATCTTTTTTATAATAGATAACCATTCATAAATCTAAAACAAAACCTAGAAAGTCTTTTACAATAGTCTGTATTTAGCCATTTGGTTTATTTTGTCTAATGCCTTTCTCTGCCTTCTGCTAACTTGAATTTAGCATTGTTCTGAATCCTATTTAATTATTCATTAAATTTCCTTTTTACATAGTTTATTACATATATGCATTCATAAAGGTGTATATTTTAATTATTTTTAATTCTAAAAAAGGTTTCATGTTATATGTAATCATTACCATTAATTATTAATCTGTTGATTTGCTTTCATGAATATCAGTGCATATTAATGTATTTCTCTTGTTTTAACTGCTGGATAATATTCCATTAAATGAAGATAACACTACCCACTTTCTAATTCAGGAGCCTTTGGTGTTTTGTTATTTTTTATAAGCAGTGATAATATAAAAATTCCTGAATTAATAAGTGTTCCCACTTGCCCATATACAGTGGTTTCTTTTGGGTATGTACTTAGAAGTAGAATTAGTACATCATAGGACACTTATAAGATACAGGTTTATATTTATTATGAATATTTGTCAGGTTTTAAAACTATTAAAATAAATAGAAAGATGGTTTCTTCTTCAAGGGTATTTTGAAAATAATATCTATATTTAGATTGGAAAAAGTTCAGGTGTAGATGAATGTAGAAAAATTACTTATAAATGGATCTTCTTGTACTTTGAGAGGCTCATTGTTGTGATACTCTTTGTTTCTTTGTAGTCACTAAGAAGTAAATCATCTTAATTGTAAATCAAGTGTTACATTGACACAGTTATAAACCAACATTTGGCGGGTAAATGACACTCTAAAGAGATAAACAAAGATCAATTATATCTAGAAATACTTAAAATGTTTACTCCATCATAAAGAACAACTTTCAGAGACTATGACCTCTGTATTCATAGCTGTACTGCTTCTTTCTTTATTAACGTTTATTTTAGCATTTTAGATTTTCATTATTTTCTAAAATGTTTTATGTTAAATGCTTTTATATTATTCCTACCCATTTAATCACTTTCACAATTGCTAGGATGCCAGTAATTTTATTTTTAAAAATGAAGTTGTTGAAATTAAAATTATGTTGAAGCTTATGGCAGCAGGGCTCAAATCTAGTTCTTATTATGTAATTGCCTATTCAGACGTGTACCCTGCTTGTAAACATTGCCTCTACAATATATGCTTTTTGACATGCTAATGGATTTTCCATATTACCTCTAAGTAGCAGCTTGACTTGATGATAGTCCTTCAGACTATTAATAAATTCTGCCATCATTCTGCCATAATTGATCACATTTACTGCTATGCTTTCCTTGACCCATTTTGAGGAGAAAATATAGATAAAATATTTTTGTGTATAATCCCTTTGAATGAACATTAACATTTGCTATGAATTTTCCTTTGTACTGTCAGCAGAAGTATCCATAAGCAAAAAAGGGTTTATCTGTTTTTTGAATGATTAAAGAGTTGAAGCAGCCACAGTAAAGAGTGATTGTAGAAAGTGAAGCAAAAGTAAACTAAGCCTTACTTCTTACTCCTGATTTTCATATGCTGATGCTCTCTCACATTTTAGTAACACCCTTCTTCATTCTCTTGAGCTGGTGAGGGCCTTAATGTACTTTCACATGTGTAAATAATGCAGCAATCAGTATTAGTCTGAGTTGGCTTACTGGTGTTTTTTTTTTCCTTACCAGTAAAATTACCTCATGGGAAATAATAAATGAAATCCCACCATTTTTGTTCATTCATTTATTCAGTAGTCAACCAAAATTATGTAAGCCCAATATGTTAAGTCCTATATCCTTCTTTTCACTATGTCTGAGCTGTATATATAACTTCCATTAAGACATTCTTTTCTCTAAGCAGTATTTTCTTTTAGAATAAGAAATACATGATACTTTTGTCACTGGTAGCTGTACAATCCTTGATGCAGAAGTATTCTTTAGTAACCTAGTTAAAAACTATAATAACTGATGGTGATTGTCAAGGGTGGAAAAGTTTTAAGTTTCTATCAACAGTCTATATAATAGAAATGAGTTGGGATATAAAATTTCACCTACAAAGTGGAAAGTGGAATATATTTTGCACAAAAATTATGTTATACATAGAGATAAGATCTTTCATCAGGACAAAAAGTCATGTTAACCCAAGATGAATCCAATATACTATGTACTGTTATTTGACTTATACCTACTTGCAATTGGTAACATTCTTTTTTTCCCCTAAGGATAACTTTCTAAATTTCAGCTCATTCTCTATCTAGGCAACAGCATTTGAAAATAAGATAGCTATGTAAGAGAATACACCTGCCTACACAATTGGATTGCAAATCTGTATTAGATCATTGATTTTGTGAAGTAAAGGAAAGGAGAGTTTCCTGGACTAAGAGTGGTATTTGGTGCTTCTGACTTTTATTCACTCACCTACTGGAGTATAGATCATGCACAATTTGGGACACTGATTACCATTGCAGAATATTCTCTGAGTCTTCTAACTCCCATGTGTGAGAGAGAATGAGGAAATCAATAGATTTCATCAATTAATACAGCAATGTAGTCAATAGTTATTGATCACTTGCTACTTGTCAGAAATATAGTATTTAACTGTGCTACACATCAGGGTCTGTTTTGAAACTCTTCCAAAGTGCTCCAAGTGCACTGGCCAAATATCAAGCCCCCCCTACATTAATTTAGATTGAAAAAAAAAAAGTTCTAGCTCAGCCAGTCAACTATCTCTGACTTGGACTTACTGTTTAATTTTTCTGGTATCTGTTTTGTCATCTATAAAATGAGGGCAGGGTGCTTGGGTGGCTCAGTGGGTTAAGCCTCTGCCTTCAGCTCAGGTCATGATCTCAGGGTCCTGGGATCGAGGGCCGCATCGGGCTCTCCACTTGGCAGGGAGCCTGCTTCTCCCTCTATCTCTCTGCCTACTTGTGATCTTTCTCTGTCAAATAAATAAATAAAATCTTAAAAAAATTAAAATGAGAGCAATAACTAGATAATATCAAGATTATTTTAAGTTCAAAATTTTTGGACATTTTAAAATACACAAACTAGAAAGTATGAATGATGGCTCAATAAAGTGAGTAGTGCATTTCTGTAATAAGCTCATCTATTGCAAGATTGCAAGATTCATCAGTAAAAGGCAGTGCCACCAATGTCTGTCCACAGGAAGAGAGTAGACTGCCAATGAAGTCACCAGCACTGGAATCTCAAGGTCCAAGGGACATGCAGAATTAGAGTTCAGTCCAGGCAGGTTAGATTGGAAGATGATGGGTATGCATGGTATCTTGGGTTTCAAGGACTAGTCTTTAGGGCAAGGTGACTAACAAAGTTATAGTTCACAGTAACTCTTGTGATTGATGCAGATATCATCTAGTAGCTGGAATGTCATTAGAAGCTAAGGGAACTGTAAGGGGAAAATACTGGAAGAATGATCCAGCCATGTTATGCAGGACTCTCATAGGAACCAACAAGGACAACAGGATCACAATTCAATGGGCATATTAGTTAGGGGTCAGCAGTTCTAAGCTACAGAAATCACCTCTGACTAACATAAACAGAAAAGCAATGTCATTTAAGAAAATCAGTTAACTCATAGATTGAACTGAAAGGCTGAAGGATCAGGTTTAGAAAAAGACAGAAAGCAGGTAATTTGGGGAGGCTAGCAGCAAAAATTGCTCGACAAACTCATTAATGTGGTGCTGCCATAGTGAATAAACACAGCTGATTTCAGTGATTGTGCACAGGATTCAGACTTTAGAGAGAGAATTTCCAAATGGCTGAACTGATGTCATGCAAATACTTTTCAGCTAGGAAAAAAGGCATCTTGATTTTTTTAGTATTAAAAAAGACTGTGCACAATGGGGCAAGGATACAGACACAGGAGGAAATTAATATGTTATTTCCAAAAGGAGAACTATTAGCCACTGTCCTGGTAGCATTCAGGATGAGAATCCAGATTCAATGGGGAACCATAATGGCAATCAGGAGCAAGAGCTCAAAGTCTGGCGTGTGAACAGTGTACAAAGCATCTGTTTGCCTTGGGTGCAGTCATATGAAATCCATTCCTGAGCTCTCTGGTTGATAGGAAAGAGGCTTCTTAAATAAAGACCACTGTGTCTTACTGCATCAAGACCTCTGAAGGACTGATTGGTTTATGGGAGGTCAGCAAATTAAATGATCTAATAAAGCATGTTGCACAGTTTCTAGCATACAGAAATTATGGCTAACATTTATAGATTATCACAATCATCATAGTCACCCTTAAATTTCAGTTGAATGGGAAGAATTTAGGCAGGGATTGAATTTCTGCATGATTCAGCTATGAATTCCCTTGTAATTAATCTAAAAGGCTTGGAACGGAAGGAATTAGGAATAAATTAATGTTGTTCCTACTTCTATGACTCTGGGCAAGTCACTTAACCTCTCTAGGCCTGTTTCCTCATCTGTAAAATAAGACTAATAGGAATAATAGTATTGCCTGTTTTGTAGATTGCTATGAGGATTGAATGAGAAAATAACATGTAGAGCACTGAGAAAATACTAAGAAGATAGACAGACACTTATATAGTGTTTATTTTGTAACACTATACTTTTTTATTTTGTACTTCACAAAGTACTTTTCACATTATTTCATTTCATTCATACAAATAATCCTGTGGTGAGATTACCCTTTTTTAAAATTAACAAATGAGGGACGCCTGGGTGGCTCAGTTGGTTAAGCAGCTGCCTTCCGCCCGGGTCGTGATCCCAGCGTCCTGGGATCGAGTCCCACATCGGGCTCCTTGCTCGGCGGGGAGTCTGCTTCTCACTCTGCCTGCCTCTGTCTGCCTGTGCTCGTTCGCTTTCTCTCCCTCTCTCTCTGACAAATAAAATCTTAAAAAAAAAAAAAAAAATAAATAAAATTAACAAATGAAGGGAGGTGACTGGGTGGCTCAGAAGGTTGAACATCTGACTCTTGATTTAGGATCAGGTCAGGATCTCAGGATCATGAGATCGAGTGCTGTGTCTAGCTCTATGCTGGGTGTGGAGCCTTCTTGAGATTCTCCCTCTCTCTCTCTCTCCCTCTGTCCCCCGTCCCCCTGTACACACACATGTGCTCTTAAAAAGAAAAAAAAAAAACAATAAATAAATGGAGGTTTTATTTATATAATAGGGATAGAGTGATAGCCTCATCTTTTAACTCCCAAGTACTGGGCCTTGTAAAATGTATAAAAAGTATATCACTGAAAGATCTCCATGACGACAGGAAGAGACAAAACTCCCAGTGCTCGGCAATAACATTTAGTAATAATGGATAGTTACGTTTAACAATTTTAGTCTAATCATCTATGCATACATTCTGAAGAAACACATTTCCCGAGCAGAAATACAAAGGAACTCTTTGTTCCTTACATTTTAAAACTGAAAAACAAATGCTCTGTAATATAATGAGAAAATGAGAGTATGAAATTAGTTGTCCTAAGTCACAATATGGCTTGGCCATCACGGCCCTCTGTTCTCTGTTCTTCCATTACCCCCACAACCCATGCCCTGCCTTTTCATCTGTGCCTTCTACATTGTGTTCTCTTCTGGGCTTTGCTGTTGTTTCAATATGGTAAAAACAGAAAGCCTCTCAAATGAAATAAGGATGCAGTGCCGATTGACAAAGCAGAGTGCAAGGAAAAGTCCTCACATCTCTTTTCTCCAGATTGAAAGAAAATGAGTAAACAAGAGCTGCCTAAAGTTTTTTTGAGAACAAATCACTGAGATGTTTTAAATTCATTATTTATTTATATATTTTTCCCCTGTGAGGTAAAGGGTTATAAAGACATTTTTCTTCTACTTCATGAGATGCTTTAGAAGTGTCACATATTGTCAACAGGATTATATTGATCAATTCTAATCAGGAAATAGAGATATTTTTCATTATACTCACAACAAAAGGAGTATGACTTTGGAGCCAGTATAGTGAAATTATGTTTCATGTGTATTATTTATTTCCATGTCTAGGATTTAGGAATTAACTCTAATCCATACACGGTTGTCTGATCTTGATCGTTGCATTTTGGAAGATTTAACTCATGTTTCCTTAGAAAGTGTTACACTGGCTTGCAAAACAATCAGATCCTAGAGCAGAATTTATATCTGTTTCATTTAAATAAATGCCACCCATTGGAAATCTCTAGGTCTCGCCACACTTCTTTTATTCTTCCAAATTTAACAGATTATTTCCATCATCCAATTTTACTTAAGAGTGTAAATTTCCCACCATTATAATTATCATAAGTGCAGGAGGCCTATGTCTAAGAAGAACTCTTTAAAAAGAATGCACAGGGGAGTTTTCTTATCAGGGTAGCTATTCTCTGCAGTCAGTTGCTTCTTTTGCACAGTTAGGGCACAGCAGCTGTGGGTAGCTGAGTGCTGAGAGTACAGACTATTGACTCAGTTGCTTGTTGCCTATTTTAATAACGGCTCTGATTCCACCCCCCCCCCCCCAGCCCCATGATCATGGCAAATGATGGGCAAATGATTTACATGTTCTGTGCTGGCTTCCTCATCTAACTGGGGATAATATTCTAAACCTGAATGGTTGTTAGAAGGATTCAGCAAAATAATAAAAACTCGATGGAGTGCCTAGCACATACTAAGCTTAATATGCGGGATCTTACTGCCAGCCTTATAAAGGGATGGTACAAAAAAGGCACATGGATTCTATGATCTGTGTGGGAGAGATTCTGTGTAAAAGTACGTCATGTGCCAAGGTCATACTAGCTTCAGAAATTATTGTTATTTTAAGTCTTCACATGGGAATAATATCAGTATATTCATTTGGAGTTGGAGACATGCTTAAATTTCTATGAGTTATTTCCAGTTTTGTTTTTTGTTTTATAATTGGAGTAAATATATTCTCTTCTTCTAGTTTTTGGTGTGCTCTTTCTTAGATGTTACCATGTTGCAAGATAAGGTGCTTGATCAGCTTTGGTGAACTCTACTTCTTGGTCGTGGGCTACTGTGGAAGGGAATGAACCACACATTTTAAAGGGCCATGGTTATTCCTCTCAAAAGAATGCCCTGACAGGAGCTGTGTGAGAGGATGGTCATGACAGGGCAGTTCAGGGACCCACTCCATATTCTTGATGCAAGTCTGGGCAAAAAGGCACCAGAGATAGAGCCAATACTGTGGTGGGACCCCTTAGAGAGCACAAGGTAAAAAAGAAGAAAGGAGACTCTCCCCCTAGCCCCCAAACTTTAAAAAATTAGTTTCAAAAGATTTGGATCTCTTTTTATAAAATGAATGTTGAATTTCAGTGTATGTGAGAGAGAAATAAGAACAAATACATCCTTTTCCTTGCTCGTTGAGTGTCTGGCATTTTTTAAGATTTTATTTATTTATTAGTCAGAGAGAGAGAGAGAGAGCAAGCACAGGCAGACAGAGAGGCAGGCAGAGGCAGAGGGAGAAGCAGGCTCCCTGCCAAGCAAGGAGCCTGATGTGGGACTCAATCCCAGCATGCTGGGATCATGACCTGAGCCGAAGGCAGCCGCTTAACCAACTGAGCCACCCAGGCGTCCCGTGTCTGGCATTTCTAATGCTCCTGAAATCATTCATCATTCATGAAAATGTCTTAGTAGTTACGTCGTTCAAGTTAAAGCGGTGACAGCCCTGTTCCTTCACTATGTCAGGGGTGTTGTCCTAGGCAACTCAGAGCTCACAGTAATGTGGTAAAGATGCAACATGGTGGAAATAAACACAAGAGTTGAGAACAAGCCATCATTTATTATTTATTTATTATCACACCATATTCCAGAAAGATGCAAAGTAGAATTTCATCTCTAGGTCTGAGAAATAGAATAATATATTTATAATAAGCTATATTTGCCTTATCTATAAAAGCAGTTCTCTGGGAAAAAGATGAACATTCTGCTATCATTTGGGGGTGCCCACGTAAGAGCAAAGTAACATCTTGTCTGCATCTCTCTGCATTTTCATCATTCTATTCCAGGACTGATATGGAGAGCTATAATTAATTTATAGCTCATAAAGTTGGATTATAATAACTTTTTAAAAAATGCCACCAATAGGGAGCAATTTTAGTGAAGCAACTAAAAAATAAATGTAAAAATGCTACTTATTTAAGGTGTTATTAAGGTTGACAGGTATGTTTTAACTTTGTTGCTCATTTTATTTACCTCTTTAAAAGATTTATTTACTTTAGCGGGGGAGGCAAAGGGAGAGGGAGGGCTATACAGGGCTTGATCCTGTGACCCTGAGATCAAGACCTGAGCCAAAACCAAGAAGAGTTAGACACTTAACCAACTAAGCCACCCAGGTGTCCCAAATTTGCTACTCATTTTAAATGAATCAGGAATAACTGAATTTCCCAAAATCCTACTTTGGAATTTTAAGGCACATTGAGAGAAAGCTAAAAAAAATTTCAGTTAAGTAATTTGGGATGATTCAATTTCTACTTTCTGAATGATTTTATATTTCTAAGCCTTCCTGTTCAGTAAAAACCATGATTATAGCAGTGGTTCCCAAACATTAGTGGGTATCAGAATCACCTAAAGGATTTGATAAAACAGATTTCCGGGCTCCACCTGAGTCTCTCTGATTCTGAAGTAGATCTGGAGTGGGGCCCAGGAATTTGTATTTCTAACAGGTTTGAAAGTGATGCTGATGATGCTGGCCTGGGGACAATGTTTCAGAACCACTGCTTTACATATAGATCAGAGACACATGAAGTTAATGTTATCTGTAAATCTTGTTGCCCCCATGGATTGGTTATGAAACATTTAGTACTACTGACTAAAAAACAGCCAAAGTTCCCCGGCCTGTAAGCAGCTACAACAAAAATTACATTAAAATATCGGAAAAATATTACAAATTCAGAGTATATACCTATGAATTATGGAATTATTTCAATGTTTTGAATGTTATATTATCTTTATAGAAGCTTTGTTTTCTGTAGTAATAGATTCTTAAAACTACTTGAAGGACTTTCATATTAAACAAAAAACAAAAAAGAGGTCAAGGTCATTTCCTATGTGTCAATCATACCCCATAATATTTGGGCAGTTCTTAAAAGAGCAACCTGTTCATTGACCAGATGAATTTAGTGCTGTCCAATTCTAGAAATAATTTAAGAAGAATGAATTGGCTTTCAATAAAAAAATCCTTTCTTCTTCTTTTTTTTTTTTTTTTCAAAATTAAGTAAATGTTATCACTCGATTTATCTCCTTCAGCAAATACAAGCTATTGATGTGGTTGGGGTCATTACAGTGACCACAAAAACAAAGTTCTGCTTTATAAACGTGATAAAAACTAAATCTCACTATGTTTATTTTTCATATGTGCAAATAACTGGTTTGTGCACAGAGTTGGTGCTTAATATTTGATATTAAACAAAACCAACTTATCATAAGCCAGAGCCATCAATATCTTTTAAAAATCTACAAGCTCACATTAAAATCTGGAAATGCAAGTGGCATTTTTTCCTTGCTTCTCTCCAGTAAGTGCCCTTACATCTAGGATGCTCACCAGGATGACAGCAAAGTACAAGTTTGTAAAAGAATTGCATTAAATACCACAAATATCTATTTATAGGTCCAAGGGTAAAGCAATCTGATTTGTTTTCTCTTCCCACCAGGCTGAGCACTGCAGACTGACAGTTCCCCTACCCCATCTTTAAAGAGAGCTTTGTACTCTTCAGAACTTAATTGTTCAAAGAGGAGCTGTAACTTACCTAAAGAGTCTTTACTGCAGTAAAATGCTACAATGTAGAAAAGAACAAATATGTTGTTGTTCTGAGAGGCTGCTCTGCAGGGGCTGAAGGATGCGAAATAAGCTAGTAACCACCATGGGTGAAGATTTGTAGTTGAGGGCATATAAAGCTTTGGTGACAATTCCTAAGAAGTGGTATTCATGAAATTTCATGAAGTGCCAGCAGTTTGTAATGAACAGGAAGTGTAGCAGATTGAGTAGTGTGGACTGGGGAAGATAGAACTCCTGGGGCTGAAACCTTAGTCTTCCACTTCCTGGTGATGTGATGTTGGGTGAGCCGTGGAACATTCCTTCGCCAGAGTTCCTTATCTCAAAAATGGATGTAATAATCTTACTTATCATGTAGGATTGTTGGGAGAATTAAGTGAGTAAATATAGATAAAACGCTTAGCTCAGGGCCTGGCATCTATTTATATCTATGCTACATGAGTGTTCTACATCTACTATATGAATGTTAGCACTGACTATCGTTTTTATTATTTCTTTCATTTTTAGTATTGCTTTGTGGTCCTCTTTATTTCCCATCCTATCCTAAAACAATTTCAGCACTGCCTAATTTCTCCTGTCTCCATTATTCTTCTACCCCAATTTTTAATTATAAAGTTAGACATTAATCAAATCTTAATTGTAACATTTTAAAATCACTTTAATTCTATAGTTCAAATCATTCATTCATTATCTTACACCACTTTTTTGAAACAGATACAAATATCTCATTTTATCTTCTTTTCACCCATAGAATTAGACCTCAGTACTAAATGTACTGCACAATTAACACTGTTAGAGGCTGAAACACTCAATAATGAAGGGTTAGGTGTCATAAAATTGACAAAATATAAGTGTTTACAAAAAATAATATCAAATGAAGAAATAATATGTATCTCCATATACATTAATGATGGTCCCAACATTTCTGTGCCTCTAAAATAAATACATTTTCTAGGCTAATTTTCAGACCATGTAGCTTTAAAGACTACTAGAATTAAGAAATCTGTTCTAGTTACAAAATTTTAGGATCATTGGGTTGGCTGACTGCAATGGGAAAGGGACCACTGCTGTTGCTTATGTATTTACCAACCTTGTCTAATCATTAAGAGTGAGGATGGGGAGGTGTCATGGGCCATGGATTTTGTGTGATGTCATCAGTGATCTAAATCCCAGGAATCAAATATTAGAAAACTTCCTCTTAATTAGGATCTGAAATACCCTTCTTGTGTTCAACTGGTATGTGTGGTGAAGTACATTATTTGCCCCAATTCTCCCTCCTTTCCTGTATCCATGCCCTTTGTCATGTAATTTTGCAAGTTCTCCCACACTAGGTAGAGGGTACTTCCCTGTCTCTTTTCTCTGCATTTGGCCATCTGATGTGCTTTGGCTAATGCATGTGGACAGACAATGACAGTGTAACATTTCTCAGCCTTGCCCTTTCCCTCTTGCCTGTCTGCCATTGCCACAGAACAGGCTGAGTAGCTGTCCTGAGTAGCTGCTTCCCTCTCAACCTGGGCCCCAGAATAAGCACAAGTGGAAGAGACCAAAGCCCAATTTATAATAAAGAGCCTAGCTCAGTGGGATCTGCAAGCTGAGCAGAGCATTCCAACATTCTCCAGGCCAGATGAGCAGATCCCCAAGTGGCCCGTAGACACTCGAGAAGTATTTATTGTTGTATGCCATTGAGACTTGGTAGTAGTTTGTTATGTAACAATAGGTGACTAATATATGCATTGAGTTTTAGAAAAAAGGCTTTCTTTTCTACAAGCTAGAAATAATTCTAAAAATAACTGTGGCAGATGATATGATTTTATATACATTCGTTTTCTTAAATATCAGTGGCATTTAGGAGTGGTAATTAACTTATGAAGCAATATCACACATAATTAATAAACTACATTTGTATTTGTTGTACCCTAAATTGCACTACAGGAAAGTACATAATGGTCTTCATTAAGCTACTTGGTTATGAATTTAATAATTGAAATAAAGTAAATGAAACTGTGTAACTGGAAAATTCAACTAATACTTTTAATAAGTATAAATATACTTTCAATAAGTATATTTGTGGGCAGATGTTAGATTTGTAAAAATATCCTTAATGATTTAATTATATATGACTTAACTACATTTTAACAACAGGAATATTATACATAATAAACAGAATCAAAACAAACACTTGAAAAATGACATTTAAACAATGAGTTGGTACTTTTAAAGGACTTAACAAATACATTGATTTTATGAAATTGAGGGCCATTCAGTTTATAAATGTTAAGTCATCCTCTAAGATAATAGACAATCATGTAAATGAAACTATGTAAGAACAAAATTTTTAAAATTTCATTTATAACCACTTAAAGACTGTTGATAAAGCAACAAAACTTTTAAGATCTCTTCTGTTGCCTTTTACTATCTATTACATGTAAATATTTTAAAATGTAAATATTGTTTATGAGATAGACAATTAATGGTCCATTATAGAGAATACTAGAGCTAGACTATATTGAGTAACATATTGTAAAATACAGTGACATGGAAATAAGGACATTCTCATCTGAAACTGGCTGATTTTATTATAGAAATAAGATTCATAATGTTTTATGTACAATTTAAAACTACTGAATTGGTGATTATATTTAGAGATCCATTTAAAATGCTCATTTAAAAATATTCTTGAAAATCTTTTAAGCAGAAGATCTTCATACTTCAGTATGTTTCTGATATTTAGTAAATTGCTAAGGAAGTGAGTTACTGTCAACAGTTTCTACTGAGTTCAAGAGAATGCCCAGTCTCCATAAATAAAACGTAAATAAAGGAAATGCATCAGAGAGTTGGAAGATAGTTTCATCATGCTTTTGAAGGAATTTCTTGATTTCTTGGTCATCATGCCCTACACTTGAAGTGTTGCCTTCTTTGGTTTCCTTTTGAAGAAGCTGCTCCAGAACCCAGAACAGGAAGAAAATATTTTCATAGTGTGTCACATAACTGGCTTGAACCTACAAATAAACAACAAACATCTTTAAAACACATACTGGTTGTAACTCGTCTCAGAAGAAGCCAAATAAAGATGTAAGTTTTCAGACAAAAAGTAAATTCTTGACATATATAACACTTTCTATCTTCCTATTCCTTTAATTGGGATAGAAGGAAAACAAAGGAGAACATTTCTTTCAAAAACTTTACAGTTTTGGTGAATGACTTTTTTCTCTTGATGGTTTACAAAGCTCAAAATCTTTTCTCCGTGTTACTGCTATAATTCATTACTCAGATGAGTCTGAGAATACTTGACAATGTCTTGTGTGTTGAATTCAGTGATGTGATAAAGACTTCCAGTGCATGACACTAATGCCAATGATAACATAAAGATCTTGGGGGTAGGGTTTTAAGAATGTTTCTTTCTTTCTTTTCTTCTTCTTTTCTTTTAAGATCTTATTTATTTGAGAGAGAGAGAGAGAAAGAGCAAACAAGATGGGGAGTGGCAGGCAGAGGGTCAGGGAGAAGCAGACTCCCCACTGAGCAGGGAACCCAAAGAGGGACTCAGTCCCAGGACCCAGGGATCATCACCTCAGCCGAAGGCAGACACTTAAATGAGTGAGCCACTCAGGCGCCCTAAGAATATGTTACAACTCAGTATATAGTAACTCAGTATAACTCAGTCTTAGAACAGTTATGATCTCTCAGAGACCAGACATGCTCTCATTCTGAGTCCACACAAATCAAGGAGGAATAGGATTAGATTGTGTGACATCAACATACATGGTCATGAGGAAAATGCAGATGTGACAGAGAAGTTACTGTTTGGCCCTAGATGACTGAAAGTGAGATGAATCAAAGTGAGGACTAAAAAGTGGACAAGGGAAAGTGTAATAGGGGATACAGGAATCATTTTAAAGATATAAAGTGGCTTTACCATTTGCTTATTAATACATGTGTTGGGAACAGTCCCCAAATCTATCTGCACTAATAATACATAAATGAAGAGAAATATTCTTTTAGAGCCCAGAGGAATGTATTCCATAATGAGATGGTCCTATAAACAGTTAGATATATACTTTTTGTTGAGGTATAATTGACATAACATGTTAGCTTCAGGTATCACATAATGATTTGATATTTATATACATTGCAAAATGATCACCATAGTAAGTCCAGTTAAACGTCTACCACTATACATAGTTACCAAATTCTTTTTTTGTGTGACGAGGACTTTCAAGATGTAGTTCCCTGGCTACTTTCAAATATGCAATATAGTGTTTAGTTAATATAGTCATTAACTATAGTCTCCATGCTGTACATTATATCCCTATGACTTTAAATTCATTTTATAACTGGAAGTTTATACCTTTCCATTAATCCCTGCACCCGTTTCAACACTCCCTAACACCTTCCTCAGGCAACTACCAGTCCCTTCTCTATATTCATGAGCTTGGTTTTGTTTCTGTTTTTTTAAATATACCACATACAACTGCATTATTTGGTATTTATTTAATTTTTTTCTCTCTGGCTTATATCATTTACCATATTGCCCTTAAGGTCCATATCTGTCACAAATGGCAAGATTTCATTCTTCTTTTATGGCTGAATAATAATCCATTGTATGTGTGTGTATGTGCACACATACATATAAGTAAGTATGCATTTGTGTATATGCATACATATATTTGTATATACATACACCATATTTTCTTTATTCATTCATGCATCAGTGAACATTTAGGTTCTTTCCATGTCTTGGCTATCGTAGATGATGCTGCAGTGAACATAGATAATACATGTATACTTTTGAATTAGTGTTTTCTTTTTCTTTGGATAAATATCCCAAAGTGGAACTTCTAGATCATGTGGTAATTCTATTTTTAATTTTTTGAGGAATCTCCGTAGTGTTTTCCATAATGGCTATACCAATTTACATTCCCACTGACAGTGGGAACACTAGGGTTCCCTCTTCACATTCTCACCAACATTTATTATTTCTCTCTTTTTGATACTAGCATTCTGACAGGTGTGAAGAGATACCTCACTGTGGTTTTGATTTGCATCTCCCTGGAGATTAGCTATGTCGAGCATCTTTCCATGTACCTGTTAGGCATACATATGTCTTCCTTAGAAAAAGTGTCTATTCAGATCCTCTGCCCATTTTGTAATTGGTTTGTGCATTTCCTATTGAGTTGTATAAGTTCTTTATATATTTTGGATATTAAGTCTTTATTTGGTATTTGATTGGCAAGTATTTTCTCCCATTCAGTAGGCTGCCTTTTATTTTGTTGATGGTTTCCTTGTTGTGCAGAGGCTTTTTAGTTTGATGTAGTGCTCATTGTTTCTTTTTACTTTTTTTTTTTTTTTTTGGCTTTGTTCTAGGTGTCAAATCCAAAAACTAATTTCCAAGACCATTGTCAAGGAGCTTAAGGAGCTTACTACCTATGTTTTCTTCTTGGAGTTTTATGGTTTCAGACCTTAAATTCAACTCTTTAATCCATTTTTAGTTATTTTTCTGTAGGATATTAAATAGTGGTTCAGTTTTATTCTTTGACATGTGGCCGTCCAGTTTTCCCAACACCATTTATGGAAGAGGCTAATTTCCCCATTGTACATTCTTGGCTCTTTTGACATAATTAATTGACCACATAACTGTGGGCTTATTTCTGGGCTCTCTATTCTGCTCCATTGATCTATGTATATGTTTTTAATGCCTATTCCATACTGTTTTGATTAATATAGCTTTGTAATATAGTTTGAAATCAGGAAGCATGATGCCTCCAGCTTTGTTCTTCTTTCTCAAGATTGCCTTGGCTATTCAGGTTCTTTTGTGTTTTAATACAAATTTTACATTGCTTGTTCTATTTGAGACTCTCTTTTAAAGTGCTTGTAACAAGAACTACTTCTCTAACTGCCTATATGTCACTCCTAACAAACTGGACTCTACATATTTAAGTGAATATACCTAATACTATGTGCCTATTCTTTTGATCTAGAATGGCATCTCTCATCAATCTCTAATTACTAGGACCCTGGTCAGCCTTCAGTGCCTATCATAGACGTCATATATCCACTGAGCCTTCCTTGAGCCAATTTTATAAATCAATTTTATAGATTTGAACTCTACCTTATATCTTGGTTGGTTATATTTATTTCATCACCCATTTAGATTCTAAACATGTTGAGAGAAGCAAATGTGTTCCTATCACTACAGTTTCTACAATTCCTAAAACAATGTCTGTTTTGTTCATAGTAGATCTCAATACACATTTGTTGTTTTGAATTTAACAGGAATTACAGTAATGTAAAAAGAACTACTACAGATACATATTGGTTACTATCTGAAGGAGAATCACAGCAACATTTTTTAGTACTAAAAGTACTTTTCAAATACTTATTCCAAACTAAAAAAAATTCAGAGTATATGTTTAACCTGATCTTGTCAGCAATACTTAACTACTTGTCAACCTACTCACTAACGACCATAGATAGTGCAAATCCTGTATGAGTTAACAGATAATTCTTCCTTGGAACTATGTTATAAACATAGCTGCTTAACCTAGTTAGACATTAGCACAAATTAGGTAGCACTGAAATACAAATTCTGTAGCAGAAGGGCACATTTATTTCATTCACTTTGAAGCTTTAACTACAGCAGGGTACAGTACTTTATAATGATAATCTAGGCAGGAGTGTTGCAATGATTTTAGAGATTCACCTCTACTGATAGTATTAGCTATATATTCCAACATTTATCTTACTGGGCTCTTAAACAACATTAGGATATTGTGAACTGAATAACTATTCTTTTTTTTAATTATTTAGATTACTTTTTACTTAACCCTGGTTTTCATGTATAACAATAATTTTATGAACAATTAAAAATTGTCAAATGGTGCTTATCACAGAATAAGGGAATTTCTCCCTACTGATAAAGGCCATAGCATCCCAGGTAATTTCAGGGCAAGACTGTGAAGCAGGCAGAGCATGTCTTGGTGCCTTCTATTGGCTTTGAGATTCTTTCTTTGGGCATGTTTTGTTCTACTTCCAGGTGGGCTGGGGTCCATGCTGGTAGTGCCCCAATTCTATGGTTTTTTTGGGGGGGCTTTGCTTTTACTCTTACTGGAATTTATCTGTCTTGGGTTCCACCTCTATCCTAAATGACTCTACAAAATCACTTGATACATTCTTTTGCTCTAAGATATTACTCGTTATAGAACAATAATATGAAGCCAACTGTTTGTTTAGGGACAGTATGCACTTAGCCAACATGCCTTAGCAGCCTTTCAACTTGATTGAAACGGCATGTCTGTGGGGGTGGTCTTTCCTGTAGTTCCCAGATTTCATCACACTGGCAGCTGCCGGCTCTGCTTAATCATATGCTCAGGCACTTTCTGAATTAGTGCATAAGCTGAATAAAAACAAAAATAAATGCTATCAAAGTGATAGTCTACCATATTTGGTGTTATTTTTACACTCTCAGCATCAAACTAGACTGAATCACACCGGTGTTGGAAAATACTCAAGACAGGTGGAACATACCCGCCAGGAAAATACTCAAGTGTTTTGCCTGAGCATCTTGCCAGGAAGACTGAATGACCCCGGTACATGAACAAGATGGCTGTGTGTATCTGATAAAATGCTATCAGTTTATCTTTCTACCCAGGTCTTTTAGAATTGAAGGGATCTTGAGAGGAAGCTTCTAGAGTCCCATGACTACTTCCTATTACCTAATCCCATTTTTATAATAGGGGACCTTTCAAAGGGAAGATACTCTCTTGGTAAAAAAAAAAATCACCAGATATTTTTGCAGAGTATTTTCAGAATTAAAACATTTCTTAGATTTATTTTTTTATTCCTGAGCTGGGCTTAAGAAAGTTAAAGTTTGCAGATTTTTTTTTAATTTTTTAAAAATTTTTAGTTAATTTTTTTTCTTTAAGCTTTTTTATTTAAACATATAATGTAACCCCACCCCCCTCTCCCAACCCCTCTCCCCCCCCACCCCTCTCAGTTTGTTTTATGACATTAAGAGTCTCTTTTGGTTTGTCTCCCTCCCGATCCCATCTTGTTTCATTTTTTTCTTTTCCTACCACCTTAAACCCCACCCCCATTGCATCTCCACTTTCTCATATCAGGGAGATCATGCTGGCGAGGATGTGGAGAAAGGGGAACCCTCCTACACTGTTGGTGAGAATGCAAGCTGGTGCAACTACTCTGGAAAACAGCATGGAGGTTCCTCAAAAAATTGAAAATAGAGCTACCTTATGACCCAGCAATTGCACTACTGGGTATTTACCCTAAAGTTTG
>ML108247.1:10944-21610 GCA_003697995.1 Taxidea taxus jeffersonii | reverse complement strand
TTATCTTTGATGCAGACACTGCTATTTGCTAATTCCATGTCCATTTCTCCCTTCATTTTTATCAAAAGAAACCTAGTTTTGCTCTGGGTGGCAGTAGATCAACTAAAATTGTCTATTTCCAGTCTCTCTTAAGGCTAATTCTGCTCAAAGAGATATAAATATACGTAACTAGTTGGGTTTTTGGGAAAGCTCTTTAACAGCAGGCAAAGTCTGGTAGAAGGCAGTTTTGCCTTCCCTCTTCACCATTGTTCCTGCTCTGAAATACTGATGCAATGCCTGGAGGTAGAGCAGCCATTTTGTGAGCTTGAGGATGAGGGCCACCCATGGGTCAGTAAAAAGGACCAGATTCTGGAGGCATGGGGCAACTCAATATATCCACGAAGGTGGCTATACCTTCCTGCACTGTGCTTGGGTCCGCTTCTTCCATTTTTCTTTTAAAATTAGAATCTTGATGGGGTGCCTGGTTGGCTCAGTCAGTTGAGTATCTGACTCTTGGTTTTGGCTCAGGTTGTGATCTCATGGTCATGAGACTGTGCCCCGAGTCAGGCTCCCTGCTCAGTGGGGTATCTTTTTCTCCCTCTCTCTTGCTCCTCACTTCCCCCTGCTTGTGCTCTCTCTCGATCTCTCTCTCTCAAATAAATAAATCTTAAAAAAAAAAAATTGGAACTTTGGGACTTCATGTAGGCAGGAAGGGGGCTCTGAAGGTTTCTTTGCCTTAAGAAGGTCCTCCCTTCTGTTGGAAGGCAGAGATGCCTAAAGGAGCAATAACAGAGTCATGTTTCTTGACAGCAGATGATGTAAAAATGTGTACTATACATTTGAGTGTGGCTCGCAGTTTGGATATTTATATTTAAAACCAAAAAAATGTAAAGATGTAATAGTTCATTAAATTCAGTGATTTGATCATTTATGTGTGCTAGCCAAAGTCATGCAGTGGTGAAGTCTGACACTTTCAAAAACAAGCATGCTGTTATGGAAGGGGTGAAAACAGAACACGATGTTTTTCTTATTGCTACCAGCACAAGAGGTGAAGGAGAAAACTGTATCATTACAGGGCAGAAAATCAAGTCAAAGAGTATAGGCGAATAACCTAAATGTTAAATTAAATGTTCACTCAATATAAATATATCATTGGCTCAATATCCTCCGTGCCGGAATTTATTAGACAGAAGCAATGTGTAAGATACAACTAAAATTAGTAGTCTCTAAAAGAATGAATTAAACATAATACTTTAAAGGAAAAGGTCAGTTGTCACCATGATAATTAAGTGAGAAACTTATCCCTGGTTAACTTAGCCTTTTATCTACTAGAAAGCAAAGAAGGCAGTAGATTTCAGTGAAGGAGTTGAGGAGGGTGAAGTGAACCCTCTATCAACAGTTTCCTAAGCGGCTTGCAGCTTCTGAAGCACAGGGGAAAGCACCAAAGGAGCTGATATGTAAGCAGGGGCTTAGCTCCCCAGCCAGTACGATCTTGACCATGACCATGGTAGCAACAGCACTTGAGAACAGAGTAGGAGGACCATATGCACATTATATAGAATGCATGTTCATTTATTTATTTACTCATTTTTAAAATATTTATGAGAGCGAGTAAGGGAGAGAGAGCATGAGCAGTGGGGAGGGGCAGAGGGAGAGGGAAAGGGAGAAGCAGATTTTCTGCTGAGTGCCAAGCCCAACAGGATCCCAGAATGCTGAGATCCTGGCTGGATCTCAGGACGTCGAGATTGTGACCTGAGCTGAAGCTGGATGCTTAGCTGACTGAGCCACCCAGGAGCCCCATATATGTATATTTAAAATCAATGCCCTTATGATTGCAATAGAAGCACACATTCATTTAAAACTATGTCTCTGCAAAAATGGTGTTCTGTCCTTTTCTGTTCCCCACAACCTGGGTGCCAGACCATAGTGAACATGTATAAAGCAAAAGGCTGATCAGAGCAGAGTATATTTAATTAGGAAAGATTTCCTAGAGATGAATTGTGAGCCAGGGCTCAAAGGGAATGACGGACACAGATTGATGAATCATCTTTTGATCAGACTGCCAGGTAAAGGAGAATAAAAAGGATCCAGTGAGTATTAATCCTTTTGGCTCTATACATAGAATGGTATGATTGCCTAAAATACTGAATCCTGGAGACTGGTTCTAAGGGCTTATGTCTAATTTTAAGGGTAACTTAGATGAAAAGTTCAAAACTATTGAAACTACTAATGTTTGCAATCTTGATATTTTGCCATGTTTCCTATGGGAAATAGTTTGAGTATGCAAGATTTATATGGAAAGCTACTCATGAAAGGAATATATACAACAAAAAATTTTAAATCTGTCATTATGAGCCTTGTTTAAAAATAATGACTTCCTTGGGGTGCCTGGGTGGCTCAGTCAGTTAAGCGTCTGCCTTTGGCTCAGATCATGATCCCAGGGTCCTGGGATTGAGCCCCACATCAGACTCATTGCACAGCAGGAAGGCTGCTGCTCCCTTCCCAACTCCCCCTGCTTGTGTTCCCTCTCTCACTATTTGTTCCTCTGTCAAATAAATAACATATTTAAAAAAATGATTTTCTCACTAACCAATTATACCTCCCTTTCTCAATCTGTTTCTTAGGGCTGAAATTATATAAATAAAGTAATAGCAAAATGAACAGACTGGGAAAGAAAATGGCCCACAGTGAGCAATGAGTATGAACAAGAATCACAGAAAGGAGAAGGATGATTTCTGCTTGTTTGACAAAATATCTAAGCTGAGACTCCAAATAAGAACAGATGTGGCAGAGGTCCCTGTTGGTTGAGATCTTTGAGAAAATAGAATCTTAAGCAAGACTTTTTTTTTCCCCCAAAGGAAGGCCTTCAATTGAATACATATTCATTGCTTATTAAACCCCAGCTCTGCCATTTACTAGCTGTATGAGCTAGGCACGTTATTTAACCTCACTAAAATTTCCTCATCTAAACTAAATTTCCTCATCTAAAATTTGGAAATAACAAGGGTAATTCCTCCCTGGGGTTGCTGAGAGAGTAGATAAATTAAATTACATGTTCAAAACCCAGTACAGGATACACACACATATTTACATATTTAAAACACATACATTTTCAAATAATATCTGTTATTATCACCACCACCATTACTGTTTTTTTGTTTTTGTTTTTTTATATTTATTTATTTATTTTAGAAAGAGAGCATGGGCAGGAGGGTGAGAGGGAGACAGAGACAGAGAATCTCAAGCAGACTCCATGCTGAGTGTGGGGCCTGACATGGGGCTCAGTCTCATGACCCTGAGATGATGACCTGGCTGAAACCAAGTCAGTTGCTTAGCTGACTGTGCCACCCAGGCACCCCATTATCATTCTGTGTTTACACAAAGTGAAAAATATTTGGTGTCTATCCATAAGGTAATTTGCACCTGGAGGAAGGCTCCTGATATTAAGTACCGTATTGTGGTCAATTTTTAGAAGCACTTCAAGCTTACTGCAAATTTTCAGTTGAGCTGTGTAAAGAAACTAAGGATGTATCTTCATCTGCTTTCCTCTACCAAGGAAGTCCTTCATAGGCAAAAGTAGCAGAGCATTCTTTTTTTGCATAGAAGGGTGATGCTGAAGAACCAAAATGTGAGATAAGTACTTTAAAGCCATTCTGATATTAGGAGGCCCTAAAGATGGGTATCACTCTGGGCTGAATGCAGTCTTCTGTGATATGAACTGTAAAATGGTCCATCAGCCCAGTCCCTACCTCTGACTCCCTAACAAGACATGATAAACAGCCAGCCTGACTGTCTTTTCTAAAAAATGTTATATTCTCCAATTACCTGACTGGTGTGATCAACTTGTTCAAGTCTATCCTGAAGGCAAGTTGGTAAAAATGCGTTTCTGATTCCTAATAATTTGCCCTTCTCGTGACTAACCCCATTCTGTCATAGATTAAATCCCAAGTACTTAAAAATTTCATATTTGTACTTTTCTCTGGGGAAATATCCTTTGCTTTGACTCTTATTTATCACTTTCTTGGTCATCAGAATAAGCAGACTGGTGGATAGGATAAGGTCAATAACACGTAGACTCTTCTTCTCAGATTTGCTCACATAAATAGAGAACTCCTAATACCCGGACATGGCAGTTTTCTGTTCTAACAGATTTCCTGAGTCAACTTTAGACAGCTTTACACTGAATCTTCACTCCTTTCTCAGGATCTGTACCCTTCATTATGAGGTCATCAATCTCATTCACAGGACATTTTTTACCATTTTATACCATAATATGAAACTTAACCTAAGGCTAGAAATCCCTTCAAGTACATTTGAGAAGCAAATAGATCATTCACTAGTTTGGACTTCCATCACAGTCATTCTTGGCAAAGCAGTAAAAACCAGATAATTTGGTTATTAATATAAGAGTCTTTTAAGTGAAAGAACAGGGTTCAGAGACTGGAATAAAAGCAGCTAAATTCCTTAAGGACTATTCAGCTGGGAGTACCTAGCACTTTACAGTTTTTTTTTCTGCTTGCTTAGCACTCGTCCCTCTCTACTGTCAGTCTTTCTGCATGCATTGGGTACTCTCATATGGCACACCCTATGGTAAGTGCTGGGAATACAGAGCTGAATAGGAAAAGATCCCGACCTCTATAAGAATTCCTAGCATGCTTCTAGGGAGACAAAGGAGTAAATAAATAATGGCAATGCAGAGTGCATGCTGTAAAGGTGAGAAAAGAACTCTGAAGAGAACGGAGTCATGTGGTGTGAGAGGATGTTAAATGTGAGAAAATAAAATTTAGTCATGAATGGGGATATTGCAGGCTCATTTCCTCCTGGGGGGTATGGTAGGATTCTTTTGGAGAGATGACTTGAAAGTTATCAGCATAGGTAAAACACCTGTCTGGCTACTACCACAGGGGCCTCTGTCTCTGGCTGGTGAATATGCACTGAGGTGAGGGCAGAGAGCTTCAAGCGGTGTGGGGAAAGATGTCACCAATCTCTACAGAATCCCTACACCTCCATCTTCTCTAAGGCAGTGGCACCAGACTGGTGTGTGCAGTCTAGGGTATAATCAATTCTATATGTTAACACAATCTTAAAGAATGTGTTTGGTTCTTTGAGGTCTGTTGCTACTTAAATGGTTTATACTTACCTTCCTGAAGGACGTCCCAGATCATGATGCACAAAAGGAGTATTCTTGGGAGAGAAAATGCACTGTTTCACCAAGTTAAGCCATTTCCATCATGTCATTAAGACATAGCTTGAGAAAAAGAACTTAGAAGTGGTGAAATATCTGATACAGATTGAAAACAGATCCAGATGGCCATTACTGATGGAAAACAAATGTCCAAATAGCCAGTGGGGTAAAATCAACACAAAATATTCTTCTTCAGGATTCTAAATAAAGATTATCTAAGACAGCATCAAAACCTGCCCAACTAGGCAGATGGCAGGAGCCAGATTTGTTAGAGTAGGCATCAATGACTGCCTAGCCAGGCAAAAGCCAGAGGCTAAAATAATTTTCTAGAGGCTGCGTATCTAAGCTTTGATAAATTTGCCAAAGCTAGCAACTGTGTGTGTGTGTGTGTGTGTGTGTGTGTGTTTGTGTGTGTGTGTGTGAAGGTTTATATATTTAACAGCACTGGATCCAAAGCCCAAGATCAATGATGACAAGAGGATGGGCTCACAGTGACCAGATCCTTTGCAATAATTTTGTTTGGAAACTGAAAGCCAAATCTGGTTGGCCTCAGATAATCTACTAATTATCTCCCAAGGACTAACTGAACAGGTTTGGAATCACAAAACTTAAAAGCCAATACATTTGTCCCTTTTTTCTTCCTATTTTCAATTTCTTATAACCACTAATTCAATGAAATCAGTTTATCAGAGCTTGATAAACTACACAACACACGGGGAAGTTTGAAAACACAATGGAGTAAAAACTCTGATCTTATGAACATTTTGTATTATTGTTGTAGTAGAGACTGGGCTGAGAGCAATGTACATGATACATTCTCACTCTTTTAAAAATCAACCAACCACTATTTCTCCTTTCTAAAAATTAAGGCTTTTTGAGATATAATTGACCCCTCTTAAGTGTTCAGTTTTATGAATCTGATAAGTTACTTTTAAGAACAGAGAAATGTCATAATAGAAATAACCTCTGAATAAAGAAACTGCAGTCATGCTACAACCGTGTGATATTGTTTAATGACATTTTAAATGTTACCTTTATCTAGATGATTTTTTAATTAAAACATAATACAACATTTAGTTGTTCTCACAACTAAATGAAGTAGTTCTTCAAACTTAACTATAATTTTGTTATCTGAAGGTACTCTAGAGAAATTTTTAAAAGGCCAGATCTATTTGTAATGCAGAAAGCTTAGAGGAAGGAAGTAGACTTCCAACTATGAGATCACTCTTCTGGTTTAACTATTTTCATTATCTTCACACTGAGAGGCTGCTAGAGAAATTTATCTGTCACAAAAATGCTAAGTGACCCTAGAGAAAGCTTTCTTAGGTGCCAGTGACAGTCACTATCTGAGGAGAAATGGGGGGGAAAAAAAAAAGAAAAAAGGAGGGAGAGGGAGTATAGAACCAGAGAACTGAGGCTTCCCTTATCTCTCTGTTCAAATAGCATGTCCTCAGTAGCTACTGCCAACCACAGGTTGAGATGAAATTACACAACATGATAGAAGTATGGCTTCATATCCTTTAGGCATCACAATTTAAGGTGGAGTTAAATATGTAAGCAATCACAATATAATGTGATATATATCATAAGACAGTCATGTCCACAGTGTTATAGTGGCATTGCTGCTAAGTGGATTACAGTAAAAACAAAAACAAAAACAAAACAACAAAAAAAACCCCATGAAGAATGCACTCAGCAAATAATCTCAGTGGAGAAGTCTAAATGGTACTGTTTTGGAAAATTAAGCTAGCAATGGCTTACAAGGGAAATGAAGTACATGTTGGGAAATTCACATGGTAACTTAAATGCAATGGAAACAAAACAAGTAGGAGAACAATTTAGTATGCATATAATACACAGGTGTCAAAAGTGTTTGTCTTTTTCAGATACATATTACAAAATTACAATCAAGTATTCTGGAGAGAAACTTGCATTTATAAGACATCAATTAGTTTACTTAATCAATAGTGTATGGACGGGGATATATGCTTTATAAGCAATTATTTTCAGAAAAAAATAATGTACCCAATAAGGAAACTATGCTGCTGACATTAGAAGAGTGATCTATTCTTTACTGAAATTCAATCCTAAATATAATATCCGAATCTGATACTAAAGATTTAAATAAGATGATATATTTACTAATACAACAAAAACCCTCCAAATACTTATAGTAGCTTCAGTAAGGAAAAAAAAAAATGAATGCTTTATTTAGAAGCTTTTTAGTACTCTAATTTGTAATGTTTCGTATGTAAGGGAATATAGTATTTGCTTGTAAAATGTTCCACTTTTGGGGAATAAAGCCACACTTGCCTGGATGTCTAATTTCCAAATGTCAAACATCCTGGAATTTGCAGCCCCTGAGCCAGTAAAGCAGCTACCAGGAAACTATTCCTGGTAGACTGTGCATGTGAGGGAGGGCCACTGGGTCCTCACTTGTATTCCTCAATTCATATCATGAGATAATTATGAAAGTAGTAAGGGCAGAGCAGGAAATGCTGCCACAGGAAATTGAAAGAAGCAAGAATTGATAGCAAAGGAGAAATTAGAAAAAACTGTAAAACTCAGACATGATAATTTCTGAATCTTTTCAAATGGGAAAAGAGCTCAATATGCTTGAATGGAATGTGTTGTCAAGGATATAACAGTACAATTCAAAAACAGATGATGATTCTGGAAAACGCTTAAGTGATGCCTGATTTGCTCTATTTAATAAATAGTCAAAATATACCATAGAGTTCCATTAAAATGTTAAAATAAATTTTTTTATTTTTTATTTTTTTTGGTTATGTTAGTCACCATACAGTACATCATTAGTTTTTGATGTAATGTTCCCAGATCCATTGTTTACATAGAACACCCAGTGCTCCATGCAAATACATACCTTAAAATGTTAGGATAAAATTTAAGAAATATCTTATTTGTGGAAAATTTTCTTATGCAGTAATTTTTCCAATCATTTTATATGATGTGACATACCATCAAATAACATTACCTATTTGACCCTAACTAATATGTTTCTGGGGATTAGCCACAGAAAATTAGTACAAAACTGTTACTCTTAGCAAGTATACTTTTTTTTTTTTTTTTTAGCAAGTATACTTGAAAGTTTACTGGTATTATCCTTTCAAAGATACAGTTTTTAAAAACCTCATTTAGAGAAAAAGAGTACCCAAACTATATATACAACTATTTTAGGAAAATGTGTGTGTGTACACATACACACATGCATAAATATAGTTACGTGTATATACAATTGCATGTAATTAATATGGACCTACTTATTTTAATGGTCCATGAAAATGTGTATCTTGGCAACAATAACATTTTATATACGTAGTTTTGAAACACTTGTGGGAAGACCCGCATAAGTTTTGGCTCTCATAAAAAAAAAGAACTTTGGCTTAAAGGTATATTATTTTTCATAAAAGTGTAGTATAACAATTTAGTAAGCATGGATTGTATAGAGAAGAATTTAGGCTTTCTACCTCATTCCTGGGAGACAACCTCGAAATCTTTGGGATTTACTTAGTGATAGAGGAGTGCCTTTGTTATTCATAGTGGGCTCCTGGCTCACATTTAAGATTATGCTAGTAAGAGGATTAAGCCAGAGGCTATCACCTGAAACACCAACCATGTCTTTAGAGAATTGGGGCAGTAAGCCACCTCCTCCAGGGAGGGGCAGGGATGGAGACTGAGCTCAGTCCTGTGTCCAAGGAGTCAATCATTTCTACATAATGATTCTCCAGTAAAAACTCTGGAAAATGATGCTAGGTGGATCTTCCTTGTTGTTGAGCACACTGATAAACCAAAAGGGCGCTGTACCTGAATTCCATGAAAAGAGAGCCCATAAACTCTTGTGTTTAGGGTTCTCCTAGACCTTGTGCTATGGATCTCTATATTTGACTGACCTGATTTGTATCCTTTCTAATGAGGACAGAAATTTCCCAAGTTCTGAGTTATTCTAGTAAATTATCAAACCTAAAGAAGGTAGGAGGAATTCCTCCACATTTGTAGAAAGCTGGTCAAAAGTGGAGATAGCCTGGAGACCCATGAATTTGGGGCTGGCATCTCAGTCTTGATGGGGACTACACTGTTAACTCATGGGGTTTGTAGTAATTCCAGGTAATCAGCACCAGAATTAAGATGAATTGGAATAGTGTGTCTTGAAGTTAAGGCAAATTTTTTTTTTTAAAGATTTTATTTATTTATTTGACAGACAGAGATCACAAGTAGGCAGAGAGGCAGGCAGAGAGAGAGGAGGCAGCAGGCCCCATGCAGAGCAAAGAGCCCGATGTGGGGCTCGATCCCAGGACCCTGGGATCATGACCTGAGCCGAAGGCAGAGGCTTTAACCCACTGAGCCACCCAGGTGCGCCGAAGTTAAGGCAAATTATGTGAAGGTATGCAGGTGATCTTAGGAAGTCACAAAAACATAAAAATAAATTTCGTAAGATTGTCCCCTCAAAATTGAAGTATAACTCTCATATAACATATTTGTTTCGGGTGTACAACATGATACAATTTATATTTCTGTGAAAAATCACCGTAAGTATAATTCACATCCATCACCATATACAGTTACAATTTTTTTCCTGTGATGAGAGCTTCCAGGATTTGCTCCCTTAACAACTTTAAAATAGGAAATATAGTATTAACTATAGCCAACATGCTGTACATTACATCCCCATGACTTACTGATTTTATAACTGGAAGTTTATACCTTTGGATCCCCTTTTCCCATTTTACCAACTACCACCTCATGCCTCTGTCAAGCACTTATTTGTCCTCCATGAGGTTTTTTTTTTTTTTTAAGATTTTTTATTTATCTATCTGACAGACAGAGATCACAAGCAGGCAGAGAGGCAGGCAGAGAGATGGGGAGAAGCAGGCTCCCTGCTGAGCAGAGAGCCTGATGCAGGGCTCGATCCCAGGACCCTGGGACCATGACCTGAGCTGAAGGCAGAGGCTTTAACCACTGAGCCACCCAGGCGCCCCCATGAGGTTATTTTTTATTTTGTTTTTTAAATTCCACATATAAGTGAGATCATATGGTATTTGTCTTTTTTTGTCTGAAGTACGTGGCTTACCATAATGCCCTTAAGGGGCACTTTTCATTGCAAATGGTAATATTTCTTTTATGGCTGAATAGTATTCCATTTTATATATCTATATAGATATACCTATACATTTATAGATATGTCTATGTATCATATTTTCTTTTATTCATTTATCCATTGGTGGACACCTAGGTTGTTTCCACCTAGGTTGTAGCCACCTAGGTTGGCTATTGTAAATAATTCTGCAATGAACATAAGCTGCATATATCTTCTCAAATTAATGTTTTTGTTTTCTCTAAATAAATGCCCAGAAGTGGAATTGCTGGGTCAGATGTTAATTCTACAATTTACCTCAGCACTGAATCAGGATTCCTTCCCTTTTCTCCACATTCTTGCTAACACTAGTTACTTTTGTCTTTTGATAATAGCCATTCTGTAGGTGT
>ML108247.1:0-10544 GCA_003697995.1 Taxidea taxus jeffersonii | reverse complement strand
TTATTAAAAGAAAAGAAAAGTAAGAAGAGAAAAAGAAAAAAATGAATCTGGAAGAGTTCCCTCCTCTTCAATATCTTGGAAGAGTTTGAGAAGGATTGGTATTAACTATTCCTTGAAAATTTTGTAGAATTCACCAGTAAAGCTATTTAGTCCTGAACTTTTGTTTGTTGGAAAGTTTTGATTACTGATTCAATCCTCCAACTAGTAATTGGTCTTTTCAGATTTTTCTGTTTCTTCATGATTCAGTCTTAGAAGATTGTACGTTTCTAGAAATTTATCCATCACTTCTAGATTGTCCAGTTTGTTGCCATGTAATTGTTCACAGTAGTCTCTTACTATCCTCTGTATTTCTGTAGTATCAGGTGTGTAATTTCTCTTTCATTTCCAATATGATTTATTTGGACCCTCTCTCTTTTCTCTTGGTGAGTCTAGATAAAAATTTGTCAATTTGCATACTTTTCAAAGAATCAGCTCTTAGTTTCATCGATCTTTTCTATTGTTTTATTTTGTCTCTAGTTCATTTATTTTCCTTCTGATCTTTGTTATTTCCTTCATTTTACTAACTCTGGGAGCCATTCTTCTTTTTTTTAGCTTTTTAAATTATAAAGTTAGATTGTTGATTTTAGATTTTTCTTGTTTTATAAGGTAGTCCTGTACTGGTATGAACTTCCCTCTGAGTACTGCTTTTGCTGCATTTCATGGATTTTTAATTGTATTTCCATTTTCATTTATCTTACAGTATTTTTAGATTTCTCTTTTGTTTCTTCATTGATGCATTTGTTTTTCAGGAGCACATTGTTTAATCTCTATAAATCTGTGATATTTCCTGTTTTCTTCTCTTGATTGATTTCTAGTTTCATACCATTTTAGTCAGAAAAGATGCTTGCTATAATTTTAATTTCTTTTTTATTTGACAGACAGAGATCACAAGTAGGCAGAGAGGCAGGCAAAGAGAGAGAGAGGAGGAAATAGGCTCCCCAATGAGCAGAGAGCCCAATGTGGGGCTCGATCCCAGGACCCTGGGATCATGACCTGAGCCGAAGGCAGAGGCTTTAACCCACTGAGTCACCCAGGTGCCCCTATAATTTTAATTTCTTAATTAAATTTATTGAGACTTGTTTCGTGACAAACATATGGCTTACCAAATAACGTTGCATGTGTACACAAGAAGAATGTGTATTCCATTTCTTTTGCTTGTTTTTTGGAGTGTTCTATATAGAAATCCACCTCATCTAATGTGCTGTTTAAAGCCAAGGTTTCCTTATTGATTTTCTTCTGGATGACTTACCCTTGAATGTAAATGGAGTTTTAATATTCTTTCTTTAGTTGTATCACTGTCAATTCTTTTAGGTCATTTATATTTGCTTTTTATATTTAGGTATTCCTAAATGCCGTCTATTTGGGTATGGATGTGAACTAAAAATGCTGGCAAATCTAAGTGGGTGAGGAAATCTTCCCTCGTCAGTCACCATCAACCGGATGACATGGAAAATGGCATACTTTCTCTTCCTTCTGAATACTGGTATTTCAACTGTCAAAATATTATCTTCTGAAATATTGGCCATTGAAATCTGAGCAAAGCCAACTATTAATGGGCTCATATCAATACAACTTTGAAAGATCATAAGAAACTTAGAAGGAGATATGTACTGCCAAACCTTGAACAATGCTGGGGTTAGGGATGCTGATCCCCTGGGCAGTCTAAAATCCAAGTATAACTTTTGACTCCCTCCATATTTAATTACTAATAGTCTACTATTTATGGGAAGCCTTACTGATAACATAAACATTTGATTAACACATATTTTATATGTTTTATGCATTATACACTGTATTCTTACAATAAGTAAGCTAGAGAAAAGAAAAGGTTAGGATCATAAAGAAGAGAAAATATATTTACAGCTCTATATTGTATTTATTGAAAACTGCCTATAAGTGGACCTATCCAGTTCAAGGATCAACTGTATATATATATACAAGCTTTTGTTTGTAGTTAGCAACATTAAGAATTAGGTGTGATTATATTTTATGCTAACATTTGAAATTTCATTCTGCATTTCCCTTTTTCTTTTCCTTCTTTCCCTACCTCTTCTCCCTCTATTTCACACCTTTTGTATTTTGCTTTCTAATTTGAGAACCATTCTCTGAGACATTTTGTCACTTGAGTTGTTATAGTATTTTTTCTTAAAATTTTCTAGGTCACTATAATTGACATTTTAATAGCTTTAATTGATCAATAAACAGACTGTCTTGTAGCAACACTGTGGATTTCCTATTATATTAGACATTATATCAAGAGAAGTGACATTTAAGAAAGGGTAGAGGACATTAATATTTATTGAATACCAATTGTGGTTCAGAAACTATGCTAGGTACTTGACATAAGAATTCTTACTTAAACGACAATGTATTAGGTGGTAGTACTATCACTATTTTATGAATAAACCATCAAGCTGACCTGCATTATGATAGACCTCTGATTTCCTCCATGTTTCTATGACTCTGAAGCCTGTGTTCTGTTATCCTAAATTCTGTATCTCGTGGTGTGAGAGAAGTTAGTTATGTATTGATTTATGTCATCACATTCTAGAAAAAGGATGTGAAATAGATAAATCAGCTTATCTCTCATCTCCCTAGATTGTAGTTTGTCAAAAATGAGGATCTTGGGGCTTCTACATGGCTCAGTGGGTTAAACCTCTGCCTTCAGCTCAGGTCATGATCCCAGGGTCCTGGGATTGAGCCCCATATCACACTCTCTGCTCAGCAGGGAGCCCGCTTCCCCCTCCTTCTCTGTCTGCCTCTCTACCTACTTGTGATCTCTCTCTCTGTCAAATAAATAAATAAAATCTTTAAAAAAAAATGAGGATCTCAATTCAGTTATCCCTTTAGTAAAGGGTTTGATAAATTCCATATGGACTAAAGCTCCCCCCAATACATAGATTAAGTGTTATATGCATCTGTCTTGCTGTATGATGTGCATTTTATCACAAAATATGTATTTCACCACAACTCTCAATTCTCTACACATTCATAAAAGCTGTTAAATTCTGTTGCCACAAAACCGTATCAAGATGTTTATTTAGCATAAAACAGTACGAAACTATTAATTCAGTGTTTGTTATTAAGGAAAATTCCTTCCCAGGATTCAGAATTTCTGATCTAAAGCACTGCAAATCACTGACAATGGCTCAAACTAATCTTCATCTAGTTGACAGACCTTTTCAAGGGTTGTTTTATAATTTCAGGGAATTATAATGTACCTTGAAGCATTCTACATCTTTTATAGTCATGTCAAATATGGCAGAAAGCTAGAGCCATTGTTAAACTATATTTTGATCACAATTACTTCACACAATCACATAGTTTTTTCATTTGCTGAGAGTCATTTATTCATGTAACATTTCCTAGGTGCTTCCTATATGTTACTTAAAACATAGACCTTCTATGTAGTAGTGAAAAAAAGTCAAAAGTAGTAAAAAAAAAAAAGTCAAAAAGACATAGAAAATGCCTTGTTGGAGTTTACGGTAAAAAGAAAATAAACGACTAAATACACATATATGCACATGCACACACAGAGTGGTGAATACTATGAAGAAAATACATGCAATAAAATCAGAAAATGGGGAGTCACCCACGACTCTGTCATCAGGGGAATAGAGAGCCTATTGAGAAGCCAACTTGTGAAGGGAAGTGGGCAGAGTCCTCCAGGCAGAGAGAATAACATGAATTGGGCTGGATGACTGGCTCCATGTGTACACTTGAATAATTTGAACCCCCTCTTTTAGCTGTGGCCCTTTAGCAAACTGAAAATAAGCAAGACATCTACTTTTCTGCCTTCTTCAGGGCTCACAAAAGACAATTTTGCTTTCCTACATAAACATTTCTCCTCAAAGTAACTTTTAATAGTATATTAGGGTATCTGTATTGAAATCTACCAAACTAAATTTAAGTTCAAAATGAACATATTCTACAAGATAATTTTAATTTTTCAAGTATCTTTTTTTTTAAGGACTTAATGACTTTTTTTTTTTTTAAGTAGGACAAAAGAACACCAGAGGTCAAAAGATTCCAGTCCTAGTCCTGACTTTGTCACTTGCTCTATGATCCTGAAGAAGTCCTTGCTCTCCCTTGAGTTCTGTCTCTTCATTTGTAAAAATAAAGACTGGCAGAGGGGTAAGTAAATCCTATAAACCATCTCCAGCTACAAAATTCAGTGATTATCAAAAAACAAGGTAAGACTCTATTTGAATGTTTAGGAATCCAACTCATGGTACTAAATATACAATATAAAAATATGCATAGGAGATGTGTTGTTATTACTATAGAAGTTCTCTTTAAACATAACTCATAAATATTTGCCAAAAAATACTAAGTTAACTAATGAAACCTTAAACCAAACCTATAGTTCAAAACTTAATCTAAAACAATTGTATTGTAGTCATTATTTTAAGAGGAAGAACTAGTTTCTATAATTTATTATCAGAATACAATATGATAAGCAGATATTCATTAGAAATTCAATATATAAGCTTCTTTTAGAAACTGTACTTCTTTGCTGTAAAAAAAAACTTTTAATAATGCAACCACTTGATGAAAAATACCATATCACAACTTCACTCATTGTAATTACAGTTTTGCTAGCTCTGTAACATTGATGTTTGTAAACAGTCTGAATGGCATGTAATTATGTTTCCTCCTAATATTCTCCTGAACCTCTCTGTTAAATGCCTAAAAAAGTTATTCCAGAATTAAAGAAAGTCAAAGCTATATACATTTAACTTTATAGTCTGTACATATTGCTCTATGAAGTAAAGTGATACTTTGAAGTATTGTTTAACTATTCCGGGCCCCTGGGTGGCTCAGTGGGTTAAAGCCTCCGCCTTCAGCTCAGGTCGTGATCCCAGGGTCCTGGGATGGAGCCCCACATCGGGCTCTCTGCTCAGCAGGGAGCCTGCTTCCTCCTCTCTCTCTGCCTGCCTCTCTGCCTACTTGTGATCTCTGTCAAATCAATAAATTAATTAAAAAAAAAGTATTGTGTAACTATTCAAAACTTAATTGCTGGTTCTTTTGTTCATTCTCCTTGGCATTCAAAATGTGGATTTCAAATGCATCGCTAAAATGTTTATATTTCAAGTGGGTGAGTTTCCCCATACCTTTCTGTCTCCCATCACCCCACCTGTTCTCCCTGTGATTGGATACTTAATGGAGCATTTGCTCCATTTCCTCTCCAGTGGATGATGGCATTGCCCTGAGAAGCCTCCCCATGCCTCTAGAGGCTTGAAAAGATGGACTGTCCAGGAGTGCTGGAGAATTGGTGGGCAGTCCATTCATCCCTATGCCTCCCAATTCAACAGATACTTCCTATGTATCCACTCCTACCCTTCTAATCAGTCATTTATGCATTTACCAAATATTTATTCCAAGCACTCTGGAGTTTCAAGACCTCTGTGTCTCCTGTCTCTTTTCCATGATATCTTCTTTACCAACTATTTAGAGTCTATTTCTTTACTTCATCCAGGCTAGTACTCAAATGTTACCTTTTGAGGTCCATCCTGACCAACCTACCTAATGACACTGTCTCCATAATGTTCCGTCTCCTTATTGCAACTTATTTTTCTTCATAGCACTATTTGACACTATTTATACGTATCTGGTTTTTTTCTATGGCTACCTCCCCTGGAACGTAAAGTCTAGGAAGTACTTTGTTTTGCTCACTGCCGTATTTCCACCATGTAAACCAGTCTCTAACACAGGGTTGCCATTCACTATATGAACACTGAATAAGTGGGTAACTTTTCTGAGGACTTCTTCTGCATAGGGTACTGGGATAAGCCAAATAGGAGGTGCATCCAAGAGCAAGACACATTCCAAGACTACGGAAGCAGAACCCAAAAAAGGGCAGGGGCCGCATGAGGCATGGGTGCTGTTCTTCTAACTGCCATTCCCTTTTACACTGCAGTGGCCCTGCTGTACTTCATTAGGGCGCTGTTGGTTAGACTCTTGGGGATGATTACAAGATCAGGTGCACATCGCTACTCCACAGCTAGATAGATTATTAATCCAGTCTTAAATTCATTCTCTGGAGAGTTTTGCTCTATAGCTTTGTCTGCTTTTGACAATGTTAGAGAACAACAACTTTACAGGTGCATTCTTATCTTCCTTTCTCGTTAACCTCAACATGTACATAGGTAGGAATATGAGGTTGGAATCAGACAGACTTGGGTTTTATTTCTCATCTGACACTTATAACTGTTTACTCTTGGACAAGTTATTTGTTTTCATTAAGCTTCAGCTTTAATACCTGCAAAATGGGGGTGGTAAGATAAATGAGATAGTGCTTAAGAATCATTTAGTCTAATGCCTGAAACAGAGTGAAAACTCATTCAGTATTCATGGAAAAAGCCTTCCAACTTATATGCACATCCTAGAAATTAGGGATTTCTCCCATTTCTGCTTATGTGCATTCACCACATACCCCAACTGGAAAGAGAAGCTTCACCTACAAAGCACAGTGGTTAACATACCATCAACTCAGTCTTTCTTAAAGAAAACATCTTCAGATGCCAACACAGCAACAAAAATCATGTACATAGCTCATTAATTCTCCCAAAATTCATTTCTAGGTGAATAGTGAATGAGGAATATCCTCATCTAACTAGCACAATAAAAAGGATTTATGGGAGGCTTGGAGAGCTCCAACTGGTAGACAGTAAGGCAAGCTACAGGACAGGGTATTGAAGGATTCAAACCAAAGAAAGCTGTAGAGAAGATGAATATTATAAAATGTTATGGCTATTTTAATAATTATAAAATGTCAACCTTATAAAAATATAGTATTTATTCAATTATCTATCAAATATTTATAAAAGCTGATCTGACATACTATGTATGACTTGGTATATTAAATATACATTAAAAGAAATATGTAGACCCCATGATCTGACCAGAATGCAATATAAATAGTAATTAATAATAAAAATAGAAATAACCAAAATATAAGTTAAGATTAACTGAATACTACAAATACCACTTTATGAGTTTTACTTGTATTTGTTAATCTAATGCTGCTAACCACCCCCTGAAGTACTTATTATTATTGTCTGCATATTATAGATGAAGAGCACAAGTGAAGCCCAGTTAATTAGAGGTGACGGCAGCATTGAAAATCAGGAAGTCTTATGTCAAAACTTTTAGCTTAACCAGTATCCTACACTGCCTCCTAAAAACTCTTGGAAATGAAATTTTTTTTCTCAGAAAGAAACTTTAAATTAAAATACAAGTTTTTTTAATAACAAAAGAAATATAATTTAAGCAAGAAGAAAAAATGTCAGAAGTAGAAATTAATGAATTAAAGAATTAAAACCAACTAAAAGACTTAACATAGTTCATTGTGAAGTATGCACAATAATAACAAACAACTGTATAGTTTAATTTTAAAATAGTTACTTTAGTAAGTATTAATTCTAATAAGAATAATAACAATGCAAGAGCTAACTGTCAAGCAGAATTTACTGTGTACTAGCCTCTGGACTCAATAGTTCATATGTACATCACCAATTAATCCTCACAATAAACTTTTATGATAAGTAATCTAATATCTATTTCACAGATGAAGAAACTGAATCTTAGAGAATATAATTAACTTGCTTATGTTCACCCACTTATTAAGTTCCCCCATCAGGTTTTGAATTCATGACTGCCTGACTCCAGAATCCAAATTAGTGTTATTATACATGCAGATGTTCAGAAAAAACAAATATCTAAAACTAAAAATGAAAAAGCACATGTAACAAAATAAATGAAGAGTATAAAAATTTACAAGAGAACATTAAAATATTTTTGGCACAAAAGTTAAAATCTCTATTAAATGACCGATTTTTATAGGAAGATATAATTGACCCAAATTGACATAACAAGTATTTCAAAAACTCAACAGTCATTAAAAAAGTAAATGCTGCTGTTGAAAACCAAAATGAAAACAAAGCCTTTAATGAAAGAACCAGGCCTAGACAGTTTTATAGGCAAATTTTATGGAGCTTCAAGTAGCAGATAATTTTGTTATCATGTAAATCTTTCCAACTAATCAAAAGGGCACTATGGAACAAGACAAGATGGACAAATGGAGATAGCATTATGGAAGAGCAAAGCCACTCCCATAGATAAAATAACAATTACCGTATATAAAGATGACTTTCAGATAAGTTCTGTAGGGGTAATGGGGTGGAGAGGAATTCTATTTCAGATACTACTGACAGTATAGCCCTCTCTAAAGCAAGCGATACTGTTATTGGAGTAATAATGTGAAAGAAAAAAACAGCTGGACATGATAAGATATGAAGAAACAGCATTGGAGGCACAGGGAATAACAAGGAAAAATGCTGAGGCAGGAATGCATACAACATGAACAAGCAATAGAAGAACAGAAAAAAATATTCACAGTGAAATACAAAAAAATGTACAAGAAAATAGAAAAAATATTTAAAGTGAAAAGGAGACAATATTATTATTATTAGTAGTATATAATATTATAATAATGTTATTATTATAATATTAAAGTGAAAAGGGAGGTCATTCTGGAGAGGCTATTTCAGGAATCCATGTGACGCATGCTGGCATGTCTTACGGAGGTAGCAAGATGGTAAGATGTGGAAAGTTTTGAACTCTGGAGAAACTCATATTCAATGTGGATGTACATAATATGTATACTGTATATATGTCTCTATATGTGCATCTATTTTACCCTTAATTTGGTCAAGGAGGCATCATTAAATGCAAGATAAAAATTCTCATTCTATAAGGGGTTTGATATAATGCTATGAAATGTAATAAAAGGCACTGTTAGAAACTCTGAGCCTGGAATGAGAGATACAGTTTATTACTAATGAAAAGATGATTCTTCATGAAGTAAAATCATTTTATAGCATTTCAATTCATCTTGATGATCCCCATTAACACTTATCTGAGTGTGAACAGAAGGTTTTTTAATTATTTTTATTATATTGTTAGTCACCCTAGAGTACATCATTAGTTTTTGATGTAGTGTTCCAAGAGTCATTGTTTGCATATAACATCCACTGTTCCATGCAATGCATGCCCTCCTAATACCCATCACCAGGCCAACCTATACCCCCACCCCAAAACCCTCAGTTTGTTTCTTGGAGTCCTCTGTCTCTCCTGGTCATCTCCCCCTCTAATTCCCCCCTACTTCATTTTTCCCTTCCTTCTCCCAGTGTCTTCCACGCTATTCCTTATGTTCCATAAGTAAGGGAAACCATATGATTGACTTTCTCTGCTTGACATACTTCACTCAGCATAATCTCCTCCAGACCCATCCATGTTGATGCAAAAGTTGGGTATGCATCTATATTCCTTTGTGTATACGAACCACATCTTCTTTATCCATTCATCTGTTGAAGGGTATCTTGGCTCTCTCCAGTTTGGCTCTTGTGGACATTGCTGCTATGAACATGGGGGTGCATATGGTCCTTCGTTTCACTACATCTGTATCTTTGGGGTAAATATGCAGTAGTGCAACTGTTGGGTCATAGGGTAGCTATATTTTTAATTTTTTGAGGAACCTCCACACTGTTTTCCAAAGTGGCTGCACCAAACTATATTCCTACCAACAATGAAAGAGTGTTCCCCTTTCTCCACAACTACTCCAACATTTGCTGTTTCTTGCCTTGATTTTTGCCATTCTAACTGGTATAAGATCGTATCTCAATGTGGTTTTGATTTGAATCTCCCTGAGGGCTAATGATGATGAACACTTTTTCACGTGTCTGTTAGCCATTTGTATGTCTTCTTTGGAGAAGTATGTGTTCACGTCTTCTGCCCATTTTTTGACTTATCTGCTTTTTGGATGTTGAGGCTGAGAAGATCTTTATAGATCTTGGATATCAGCCCTTTGTCTGTAGTGTCATTTGCAAATATCCCCTCTCATTCTGAGGGTTGTCTCTTTGTTTTGTTGACTGTTTCCTTTGCTGTGCAGAAGCTTTTTATCTTGATGAAGTCCCAAAAGTTCATTTTTGCTTTTGCTTCCCTTGCCTTTGGAGAGGTGTCTTGAAAGAAGTTGCTGTGCCAATGTCGAAGAAGTGACTGCCCATGTTCTCTTCTAGGATTTTGATGGATTCCTGTCTCACATTGAGGTCTTTCATCTATTTAGAGTTTATCTTTGTGTATAGTGTAAGAGAATGGTCCAGTTTCATTTTTCTGTATATGACTGTCCAATTTTCCCAGCACCATTTATTGAAGAGATGGTCTTTATTCCATCAGATATTTTTTTTTCCTGCTTTGTTGAAGATTAGTTGACCATAGAGTTGAGAGTCCTTATCTTGGCTCTCCATTCTGTTCCATTCGTCTATATGTCTGTTTTTGTGCCAGTACCAGGCTGTCTTGGTGATCACAGCTTTGTAATATAGCTTGAAATCAGGCAATGTGATGTCCTCAGCTTTTTCTTTTTCAACATTTCCTTGGCAATTCAGGGTCTTTTCTGGTTCCATACAAATTTTAGGATTCTTTGTTCCAGCACTTTGAAAAATGTC
>ML108246.1:33655-50122 GCA_003697995.1 Taxidea taxus jeffersonii | reverse complement strand
GATGTGGAGAAAGGGGAGCCCTCCTACACTATTGGTGGGAATGCAAGCTGGTGCAACCACTCTGGAAAACAGCATGGAGGTTCCTCAAAAAATTGAAAATAGAGCTACCTTATGACCCAGCAATTGCACTACTGGGTATTTACTCTAAAGATACAAATGTAGTGATCCAAAGGGGCACGTGTACCCGAATGTTTATAGCAGCAATGTCCACAATAGCCAAGTTATGGAAAGAACCTAGATGTCCATCAACAGATGAATGGATAAAGAAGAAGTGGTATATATATACAATGAAATACTATGATGCCATCAAAAGAAATGAAATCTTACCATTTGCAATGACGTGGATGGAACTAGAGCGTATTATGCTTAGCGAAATAAGTCAACTGGAGAAAGACAACTATCACATGATCTCCCTGATATGAGGAAGTGGAGATGCAATGGGGGTGGGGGTTAAGGTGGTAGGAAAAGAAAAAATGAAACAAGATAGGATTGGGAGGGAGACAAACCAAAAGAGACTCTTAATATCATAAAACAAACTGAGGGGGGTGGGGGGGAGGGGTTGGGAGAGGGTGGTGGGGTTACATTATATGTTTAAATAAAAAAAAGCTTAAATAAAAAAAAAACCCAAAATAAAAAAGGTCATAGGTTCATATTATGTTTGACTGCTGTCTTCATATTGAAGGAGAAATAGAGAGTAGGTCTAATGTTTGTTGATCCCATTAGGGACCTAGGATTTTATTGTGCATATTTATACATAATCTCATTCATAGTTTACATTCTACAGATGAGAAAACAAAGGAGAAAACAGATATTCTTAGGTGAGTAATTGGCAGTTTTTTTAAAGTAACTGATCAAATTTTCCTTTTGATCTGTAACTGGTCTCCATCACTATTCTCTTATACTCCCCAAATGTAGAATATGCTGCTGTTTTCACTTTGCTTATTATCCAAAAACTAAGCTCAAGTACTTCTTCTAGGAAGCTTTCCAAGACTAGCCTAGACCATTTTTCTTTCCCTCTCTTCAGAACTCCTATAGGAATAGTTTTCAGAATTTTAAATGCAGTTCATCTCACATTGCCTTAAGTTTCTCACAAATGGAGTTCATTTCACACTGCCTTAAGTTTTTCTCTGTTTCAATAGAGTATGACTTGCCTCTCTGTTTGAGCTTGATTTTTCTGAGCTTCTTGAGAAGGATCTCTACTTCTTATTACCTTTTTATTCCCTAGTGCAGCTAAAGATACCTAGTCATGAACATACTCATCAAATGTCTTTGAACACAGATGAGTCCTATTCTCAGAGTACCCAAAAAGAACTGGACATTTTCACTGGATTAACTGTGTGTCATTGGGCAAGTCACCTAATTTTTTTCTGGGTTTCTACTGCTTACTTCTAAAAGTAGTAATACAACTTAATACATCTGGCAAAATTTTTTCAGTTTTGTGAGTTTCCCAGGGGATGCCTGTCAAAAATTCAGATTATTGTTGCTCTGGCCCTATTTTGTGCTTTACCAGGAGAGAAAGAGCAGCCAGAATCTGAATTTTTAGCGGTTTCCCTGGATTGTTTGCAAGTGGTTTGGGGACCATACTTCAGTGCTCACTGCTGAAAGAAAAGGCTACCAAAGTGGGCAAGAATGGAATAACCCAGGATGCTTGAAAATAATATAGATTTCCAACTCTCACTCCAGGCCAGTGGGATCAGAAACTTTGGAATGGGCAGGAAATGGGACTTAAATCTGTATTTTTAAAAATTTCTGCAGGTGATTTAGAAGTAACCATCTTTTTGTTATCTTTTTCCTGCTGCAAAAATATTTATTATTTTCATTTGATTCCACATTTTGGCAGAGGGCTACAGAGTGGTTAAAGAACTGCCTAGGGGGGCACCTGGGTGGCTCAGTGGGTTAAGCTGCTGCCTTCGGCTCAGGTCATGATCTCGGGGTCCTGGGATCGAGTCCCACATTGGGCGCTCTGCTCAGCGGGGAGCCTGCTTCCTCCTCTCTCTCTCTGCCTGCCTCTCTGCCTACTTGTGATCTCTCTCTGTCAAATAAATTAATAAAATCTTAAAAAAAAAAAAAAGAACTGCCTAGGGGCTATAGGGAGAGACTCAAGCAGAAGCTCTGACACCAGGGGGATGGCGAGGGACCCCTCAAAGGCTGTTGATCTTTTTTTTTAAATTTTATTTATTTATTTAACAGATAGAAATCACAAGTAGGCAGAGAGGAAGGCTGAGAGAGAGAGAGCGGAGGAAGCAGGCTCCCTGTCCGATCAGAGAGCCCGACGTGGGGCTCGATTCCAGGACCCTGAGATCATGACCTGAGCCGAAGGCAGAGGCTTTAACCCACTGAGCCACCCAGGTGCCCCAAGGCTGTTGATCTTTAAAGCTTCTAGTCATGCTTTCAAAGAGATACGCTCAGCCCAGCCTGGGGATTGGCCAACACTCAGAGTTTCGTCACGTGGTTACCCATGTTGATAAATGTTACCTGTTCATCTAGGAAATGGCTCTCTAGGAAGTCACAGAGATAGAGGTCTGTGCGGGCATAACACAGGGCATGCAGATTTAAAACGGCCTGGTTCAGGTTCTTCTCCGGGGCCATGGCAGCTTCCATGGCATCCATAGCTTTATTCCATTCTGGGTGCAATTTTGCATGTTCTGGGAGAGAGTGTATCTTCAAGAGACTCTGAACACCCTCCACAGTCATATTCTCATGGTCAAAATAGAAGCTCAGAGAGAAGTAATTATGGCCCATAGATACATCTTGAACAGGCAGCTAATGGTAGCTGCCACATTAGGAATAATTCTGACAAATCTAGGAGCTCATGGTTTGTTGGCAACAAGGGGCAAATCACACACACACACACACACACACACACACACACACACACACCCACCCCTGGTCCTGAAGGTTACAACTGAATAGAAAGTTAGACCGTAGTTAGAGCTAGAAGAGAGGAAGTCCCAGGTGTGTTTCTTTTAAACACTGTTGATTTAAGAGACAGGTTTGTGGAATCCCCAGGCATGCTCTGAAATAACCAGTCTTATTGCCAGCATTAGGAAGTTCTTTTAACTACTTTCCCATCCTACTTCATTAGCATCAGACTCTTGGTTCTAATCCGCAATTTTGGCACCTTCTGCCAGGTCTGTGACTATATCCCATCACTCTCTTTCTCTAAGGGTTAAGAAAATGCCTAAAGCTAGACTGCCATTTTGGGGGGAAAAAAAAGTCTTCCCTAGGAGACAAGCACATCTCAAGTACCATCTTGAGGTAAACTCTTGATTTCAGCAATAAATCTCTTTTAAAAAGTATGAAGAAAAATGGCTTAGTGAAACTACTGAAAATTTCATAAAATTTATCATACATGACTAAGCTGTTGCAGCTTTTTTTTTTTTAAGATTTTATTTATTCATTTGACAGACAGAGATCACAACAAGTAGGCAGAGAGACAGGCAGAGAGAGAGGGGGAAGCAGGCTTTCTGCTAAGGAGAGAGCCCGATGCGGGGCTCGATCCCAGGACCCTGAGACCATGACCTAAACCAAAGGCAGAGGCTTTAACCCACTGAGCCACCCAGACACACCTGTTGCAGCTTTTTGTATCCAGTTTAACCCACATGGAAAATGTTAAATCACCATATTAAAAACACAATCCAGCAGTTAAATAGCATGGCAGTTTCCATGGAAATGTGTCAAACACAGGTGGGTTGGCAATTTGTGTAGGGGATATTGTGTAGGGGGATGTATTATAGGTTACCTAAGAACCTATCTGTCCCATTTTTGTTTTTAAATTATTTATGCAGTAAACCAATTTAAATAGGTGCAGCTGGGCTTCTAAATCTCTACCTGGTCAAACAGTTGGAAGGAATTATTTAATTGCTATAAGTGCAACTATACTCCTTTAGTAGAAACATGGTTGTTTCTTCCTTCAGATAGAATTCCTGAGTCTTCATATATAGTTTTTTGGATAGAATAACAGCAACACCAACTACAACAAATGTAAAATCCACATACCTTCCATGTCCTGCATGGCCCTTGATGAATGGAGCCCTGCCTACCTCTTTGATGTCACTTTGAACCAACATTTTCCTGTTTACCCTGTTTTACCCACATTGGCCTGTCTGTTCCTCAAATATTCCAAGTCTTTTTCTTCACATCGGTGGTTGTTATAGGCCGAATTGTATTCCATTCAACATCCATATATTACATTAGGCACCACCAGTGTCTAAGAATGTGTTTGTATTTGGCGATAGGGTCTCTCAAGAGGTAGTTAAGTTAAAATGAGGTCATTAGAGTGGGCCTTAATCCAATATGACTAATGTCCCTAAATGAAAAGGGGGCCTTAATCCAATATGACTAATGTCCCTAAACGAAGAGGAGATTAGATCATTGACACAGAGGGAAGATCATATGAAGACATAGGGAGACAGTCCTATCTACAAGCCAAGGAGAGAGGTTTCAGAAGAAAATAACCGTGCTAACACCTTGATCTTGGGCTTCTAGCCTCCAGAATTGTAAGAAAATTACTTTGTTGTTTAAGTCACCTGATCTCTGGTACTTTCTTATGGAAGCCCTAGCAAAGTAATAATTGGGTGTACATGTACTCTTTGTACATGAGATGTCCTTCTCCCAGATCTTCAATTGGCTAAATATTTCTTTGACATTCATTCTCATCTCAGTGGTCACCTCCCTCAGAAATACTATGATTATCCTAAATTTTGCCCTGCTCCAATCACTAACTGCAATGAAAACTGGAGAGGAGAATGGGACTAAATTGTCAGTCAGGACTGTATTAGTTCAAGTAAACAGCCCTAAACCAATTAATTCATGCCATTGTCCTTGTTATAGGAATTTGTTCACTAGCAGTCCAACTGGTATGCAGCATAGGATTTTTGTTCAATGATTATGGGAAGTGACTGCCAGGGAAACCTGTTTGGTACTCCTGGCAGCTGTTTTATAACCAATAAGAGGAACTGCCTGAAGATGAAGCAGACACACAAAGGAGAGCCAGCAGAGAGAATGATAGAGAGACAAAGCCAGGTCCTTATATATCCATGTTTAATCCTTATTCTATTATCAGACTTTAAGCTACCAGTAAAACTCTTTTACTATCTAAGGCAGTTTTATTTGGGTTTCCTGTTCCTTGCAATGGAACAGATACTAATGGATCTGCTTGCTATTTTAGCTTCTCTGCAAAAAATACTGGAATGTGTCTGATACATTTATTATTCTGCTAGAATCAGGATCTCTAGGAGCAGATACCCTGTGTTGTTCTCTATATTTGCAACATGTGGACCAGCTTGGTCACATAATTGATGCATACAAAAAATATATGTGATAAGTAGTATCATATTAAAATGTCAGATACTATTGCTGAGTGCTTTATGTTATTATGAGTTTCTTCCCCACCCAATAGAATGTGAGCTTTATGAGAATGAAAGCATGTTTTGTTCCTTGCTGCATCCTCCAGACTTAAAACAATATCAGCATAACAATAGAGGACTCACTCAGTGAATACTTGCCTTGGAATGAATGAATTTTACTGGATCCTTATAATAATCCTATAACTTAAATACCATTCTTATTCTTGTTTCACAGATGAGTAGGAAGCTTAATATAAGAGGTGCAAACAAGCCTAGTCCTTTGGACTCCAAAGCCCATAACACTGTACTGCCTTATGAGGATATAGCTTATAGGTTAAAAGAACTGTAGAAGTCAGTATTAAAATTGTCAAAGAAGATTTTCCACCCAGAAGCAGTTAGATTCATTACTTGTACTAGTTTGGTCAACTTCTAGTGGCACCTTGTGAATCTGCACCATAATCACTCATGGAGATGATTAAAAATAATAGGGGAGAGTGGTGGGGAGATATGTAGCCCAGGTAAAGGCAGTTTTAGAAGCACAATAGGTTATTTTGATGCACAAGGGTGTGAATCATTATCAAATTATAAAACAGCTTATTCTGCTAGTGAGACAGCTGCACTGAAAAGTGCTAGAGAGGGACCAAGGAAGAAGCTTTCTGAGGTTTCTTCTATGTTCCAGTCACCTTGCATCAGCAATGCCTAGTGCAGTCAATGATAGCAATATCACTGCCATTACTATTCCAGATAGTGATAACAAATATGAATATAAACTGATCTCTCTGAACCACACACTGTACTGTTATGCATATTGTCCTGTTTAAATCTTCCAAACAGTCTATGGAGGTAAATTTCAGATGAGGAAACGGAGGGTCAGCCTGGCTAAGTTTTTGGCTCTGGGTCCCACATTGAATATGTGAAGCACGTTTTCTTCTTATCCTAACTCTAATCTTAACTTCTATCTAGTATTCCTTCTCAGAGATCCTCAATTAACGCTTTTGGGAAGGAAGCAACTAGCAATAAGGAAAGAAGAAAGGAAAGATAGATGCAATAAGAAAAAAAGATGAAAGGAGGGAATAGGGAGGGAGGGAGAAGGAACAGAGGGAAGTGAGGGAATACTGATGCTATGGAAGTAGGAAAACAAGTCAGCTCTGGACTCAGACCTGCCTTTTCTTCAAAAGGTGAGGCTGTTTCTTGTCACTGGGCAATGATGTCTTGGATTTCTGTCACCTTTGAGATTGCCGGCTTCTAGAACTTGCTGAAACACCATCTGTTCCTCTCTCCCAAAGGAGGAGTGCCAATATGGAAGGGTCATGTTCAAATACATTATTAGGTAATGGTACTTGGGGAATTTTTGGTGTGCTGAGCAAAGAGATTAAAAAACTCAGTGAGGAAATTCTGTGAGGAAATCCTTTTTGGGGTGCTCTTATCCATTTTTTCTCTTGCCTTTTCTGAGTTTAGCATGGGAGAATGATAAAATATTACTTCCTACCATACACCTAATAGAAAAAAATTGACTGAACTGAGTCTATATCATGGTAAGTGTGGGGGGAAAGGGAGGAGGATTTGGCCAACTTCCCCAGGTTTTAGGGAGAAAATTTCTGTCTTTGGATTTGTCTTTTGTTATTTGTCCTCACCACTGAAATGATATTATTTAGAGGGCCAAGATTAGAGTGTGGGCCTGGCATAAAGTGCCAACAATGCCGTAGTCTTGCTTTTGATCTGGGCTTCTTAGATCTGCCTACTGTAAGCCAAAGTTGTCCCCATTTTTCTACCTGGTACAGCACAACAATGCAGGAGTTCTCATGTGTGGTCAGGGACCAGTGTCCCACAGGATAGTAAAATGTGCCCACGTGCCTGGAGTGTCCATTCTACATATCCCATTTTAGAATCTGAGTTAGCAACATATAACTAACTGGTCATAAGATTCATAAATCTTGGGCTTTCATCAAATATCCCTTCATGACTAATAGATTCCCCTTCCACCCCAAGCTTATAGTGAGGAGAGTTCTACTTAATCTTGTGAGTACGTAGCACCAATGACTACCAAAATTTTCTGTGGCTCAGCAGTTGAGAGATAGCAGCTTTCCAGGCAGAACTTTATCTGCTTGAATCAGGAAAGCTTTCCCATGGCCCAAGTCCTTCACCCTGTGGGGGAAAAAATGCTGCTAGCATTTAACTTTAGTGAGAAAACAGAGCAAAAAGGTATGATGTATAAAAGTACAGCCTTCAGAATCAGACACACCTCGATTTTATTCATGTTAAATTACTTAACATGGATACAGATAAGAGTTACCTAACATTTGCAGATCTTGTTTTGTTTATCTCTATATTGGGGATAACAATAACCTCATAGGGATTTTTTTTTTGATAATTCAGTGCAACAATCCATGGCACTTACTAAGTAGCAATGAGTAGATGCAGTTATTCCTTAGAAATTTTTATGAAGACAGACATCAAACCCAAGAACTGAGTCTGAGGGTTTTTTGTTTGTTTGTTTGTTTGTTTGAAGATTTTATTTGTTTACTTGAAACAGAGACAGAGAGCAAGAGCGCAGCCGTGGGGAGTAGGGGGACAGAAGGAGGAGAAGCAGATAGACTCCCCACCCAGCAGGGAGCCAGATGTAGGGCTTGATCTGATCCCAGGACCCTGAGATCATGACCTAAGCTAAAATCAGATACATAACTGACTCAGCCACCCAGGCTTCTCTGGTCTAAGCCTTTTGATTTTATGTTGCACTCCCTCCACCAAGTCCTGTACCTTTGGCCTCAAAGAACTCAACATATTACATGTTGAGTTCTTCAGGAAGCAGATTCTGAGATGTAGCTTAGTATACAATGGGTTGGTATGGGACAATCCTTGGGAACACTCCCTGTGAAAGGGAGGAAGGAAGGAGCAAAGGGAGGGGTCAAGTTGCAATGCAAGCTGAGCAGCTTCAGCTGACACCACAGGAAGCTCTAGACTGGAGTGGTGGTCAGAATTGTCCTGCACTGGGCAAAGATGACCAGGTTTTATTTCTGCCTCAACAGTCATTGTATGTGGCTGTCCCTGGGATGACTTGACCTTGGGCAAGGTGGCTTTCTACACCAAGGCAATCCTTGAAGGGACTGGAAGCTGGAATGTGTCTGCTGGCAGCACTCTCCACAGCTTAGCAACAAGTGCTATTTGAAGATGGATTTGTGTAGACCCATCCTCATGATCACCATATCACATTCCTACCATGCTGATATGTAATGATAGCACTAGCTCTTGGTTTCCTACGTGCCAGCAATGTTATGCATCTATCCATTTCCCTCCTTCCTTCTCTCTCTCCCTGACATCTCAGCTGAGGGGAAAATTAATTGAACAAATTACTCCAGATCAACCACCTGGTAAGTAATAGAGTAGTTTTGAAATAAGATTGTCCAACTGCAGTGCTCACACTTTGAAACAGTGCTATAATCTATCTAGCAGTGACCTGAGTGTCTGAAGAGATCTGCTCATCTGTATGTTTCTTGTAGAGTGGTTATCAAAATGTGGTATCTAGATCAGCAACATCAGCATCTGGAAATTTGTTAGGAATACAGATCCCCTGGCCTCACCTAGATCCAGAATCATAAATTCTAGGGGCATCTGGGTGGCTCAGTCGATTAAACATCTGACTCTTGGTTTCAGCTCAGGTTGTGAAATAGAGTCCCAAGTCAGGCCCTGTTGGGCTCCTTGCTCAGCCAGGAGTTTACTTAATATTCTTTCTCTCCCTCTCTCTCTCTGCCCCTCTTCCCACTCTGTCTCTTTCAAATAAATATAAATAAATCTTAAAAAAAAAAAAAAAGAAATTCTGGGGATAGGGTCCACAACCCCTGTTTTAACAAGTTCTTTAGAGGATTCTCAAGTTTGAGAAACATTAGTATATAGGTACAATCTCCCCAAGAAGGACTTACCAATCTCTCCTAATACCCTTTCTGTTCAGTCTTCCTTTCAGGTAATTGATTGGCTTATCCCTCTGCCATCAAATTTTGCCCCCTTCTGATAATTGATTTCCAGTTGTGAGTAACCTTGCCTGCTATTTTTCACATTTGAAATGGAGGATTATCCATTGTATAATGTTTCTGTCTTCCTCTCTCAGCCTTAAAGATAGTGCTTGATTGATTTTATTATTTTTGGTTTGATATTATCCCAAGGCAAGGTTTGGTAACCCAAACCAGGTATGTTATTTGTTGGCAGGCCAAAGAGCCCATTGAAATCTTAGGCCCATGACTTACCACCAGGATGCCCTTGCCCAAGTTCATCTTGATATTTCAATGTTATCATGTGTAAAAATGAGAGCAAAAACACTATCTCACAGGGTTGTTCTGCATATTTATTTAGATCATTTATTTAGATAACTACTTAGGTTCTGACACATAGAATATGTTCCATAAAAGATTTGTCAAAACTTATGTAGATGCCCTTTTCCCTTTCCCCTCTCAGATATCTTCGAAAGACCAGCTGAACTTAAGAATCAATAGCCCATGGAAAAATGGTATCTCATGCCATCTACAGCATCCTACTCATCTATCCTTCTTACTCTCCCCAAGAATGGCATTTGTTGAAATATTTTACCTTTTTTTTCTTTTTGTTAAGAAATTTCCTGGGAGAGTGCCAGAAATATGTAGGTACTCCAGTGGATTAATTGAGTTTCAATTTATGCATTTGCATATACACACATCCCTAGGCTGTTGTAATAAACCTTTACATAATCATACTACGAGTCTAAAAACAACCCTATGAGATAAGCAGATGCCTTTATTTAATGATGGCAAACTATCAATAGTGGCTAATTATCTTGCCAGTTTTCTCATAGACTTAAAAGGGAAAAACAGAATTGTAGCTCAGAATCTTGTTATAGTCTTCTTTTCATTATAAAGCCCTCCCTAAAAGAACTATGATTAACAATTATATTAACAAAATTTTTTTAAACTGGGGAAGTTGTTAGGTGTTGCTGATAGATAAAGGCGATATACAGATAATGACATTCACCATTTCTATTTGGAGCATTATGAAAGTTCTCTCTGTGGATTGCAGTTGAGAATCCTGCAGAGAAAAATTCAGGGTCCAAGAAGGCTATAATGTGGAAGAAGCTGAGCAGTTATTAAAATACCAAGGGATTATTATTAAACCTAAACTAAGGAAACTATGAATGGAGAGAAGGAGTAGGTCCTGGAAATGAGTGAAGAGTGAGGCTGAATAATATCCTGGGAAAAGCTAATTGTGGGATAGTACCCAAAAAGGATACCCCAATATTCCTGGAGGTTGACCTTGAAGATCTAGCCAGACTCCACAGGGGTCTTAATCCTGGCTGAGCTACTGTTCCCTGGAAAACAGTTCAAATAGGAATGACTGTAGCAGCGGTTATCAACCTTGGCTGGATATTAGAGTCATTTGTGGGGGTTTTAAAAATGCCAATGCCCAAACCACACCTAGATCAATTAAATCAGAATTCTTGAAGGTGGAACCCAACCACTAGTATCCTTTTGAAGCTCTCTGTAGGATGATAATGTATAGCTAAGGTCAAAAGCCACTATTTTGGAAGTTAAAATGTTTTCCTCTCTCTTTTCTCTTTTTTTCCTTTGTATAGTTTACCTTCATTCCTCTCTTCCTTCTTTGCATTCTTTTTAAAAAAAAATATTATATGTGAGGCCATGTGCTCTATAAATAGGATGTGATTTCTGTCCCTGTATTATTTTTATGCATCATCGTAATGAATGAAGATGTAGAGGTTTAGAGTAATATTTATTTATTGGCTAATAATTCTGTAATTCAGAACTGAACTCTGGTACAGCATGAATGGCTTCCCTGCTCAGGATATCACAGGGCTGAAAATGAAAGTGTTGCCCACATTGATTTCTTATCTGGAGGCTCTGGGAAAACATCTGCTTTCAAGCTCATTCAGGTTGATGGATGATTTTATTTCCTCAGACTTGTAGGACTGATGTCTCAGCTTCTTTGCTGACTGTCAATCAGGGGCTCTTCTCAGTACTTAGAGGCCCCTCACATTTCTCTCCTTTTGGTGCCCTCTATATTCAGGCCAGCAATGGTGCACTAAATCCTTCTCATACTTTGAATCTGTGATTTCATCTTCTGTAGCCAGCTGTAGTAAACTCTTAGCTTTCAATGGATTCACATGATTAGGTCAGGACCACTTGGATAATTTCCTTATCTTACAGTCAATTAATTTGGGAACTTAATTACATTTGTGAAATTCCTTTCATAGCAATACCTAGATTAGCATTTGATTGAATAGCTGGGAGAAGGTTTCTGTATACATAGGATAGGAATCTTGGAGGCTATCTTAGAATTCTACTCAGTCCCCAAGGAGTTCACAGGGAGGAAAATAGACTTGGAGCCCCATATAAACAATAGAAGATGGCAACACATACAAGGAATAGAGCTGATATTAGTGAATTATTGAAAGAGTATTTAACTCCAGGGGGTACCTGCAGACAATTAGAGTTGCCTTCCTATAGAAGGTAATACTTAAGCTCATTCACACATTGGGCAGTTGTTTATTGAGCCCCATCTTGTATGTCAGGCTCTGAACAAGTTTTGAGATGGATAGTTAATTTTCACCTGGAAAATGGATTTACCATACTGAAAGGAGATGCCAGGTGAAAATTCACAGGTCCAACAAGTGACAAAAAAGAGAGGTATGAATTGAGATGCCGTTCAGTCCTTCCAGAACATAAAATGTATGTGGGGAAGTGCCTGGAGATAAAGCCAGAGTGACACAGAGACCTAATTTATGAAAAATTTTGTAGCACAGATTTTACTTTACTCTTTGGTGATAGAGAACCACTGAGGGTTTTCCCTGACTTTATTGAAATATATTTAAAAGTATAATACATTGCATGTGTATAAAGTATACAGTTTGATGAATTTAACATATTACTACACCTGTGAAACTATCACCACAATCAAGAAAACAAATATTTTTTCTGTCACTTCAGCAGTTTTTTCTTGTCCTATTTTTTTTTTTTTTTTTTTTTTTGTTGAGAGAGAGAGAGGTGGGAAGGGACAGAGGGAGAGAGAGAATCTCTAACAGGGTTTGATCTCACAACCCTGAGATCATGACCTGAGCCAAATATCAAGAGTTGGATGCTTAACCAACTGAACCAGCCAGGAACCTTACAGCAAAATGATTTTGAGGTTCATCTATTTGTTGCAAGTATCAGTAGTTCATTCCTTTTTATTGCTCAGTACTCTTCCATTGGAGCATATGAATATATCACTGTTGTTTTTTCTCCTCTTGATAGATATTTGTGTTATTTCCTGGTTTTGGCTACCTAAAAAATAAATTATTTAAATTTATTTTATAAGTTATTTAATAAAACTTGTATGGACATTTATGTATTAGTCTGTGTAAACATGTTTTTATTTCTATTAAGTAAATATGTAGAAATAGAACGTTGTCATAACTTTTTATCTTTTCCTTTAACTTTTTAACTTTTTAAAATTGAAGTATAGTTGACACACAATGTTATATTAGTTCCAGGTGTACAACATAGTGATTCAACAAGTTTATACCTTATGCTATGCTCAGCACAAGTGTAGTTACCTTCTGTTAGCAGACAACACTATTATAATACTGTTAACTATATTTCCTCTGCTCTAACTTACTCATTCCATAATCAGAAGCCTGTATCTCCTATTCTCTTTCCCTATTCTTCCCAGCTCTCTCCCCTGTGGCACCATCAATTTTTTCTCTTTAGTTATGGGACTGTCTCTGCTTTTGTTTGTTGGTTTGTTTGTTTTGTTTTTTAGATTCCACAGAGAAGTGAAATCGTATGCTATATGTCTTTCTCTGTCTGACTTATTTCATTTAGCATAATACCTCTAGGCCATCCATCCTGTTACAAATGGTAAGATCATATTCTTTTTTTTTTTTTTAATTTTTTAATTTTTTTTTTTATTTGTTAGAGAGAGAGAGCGAGCACAGGCAGACATAGAGGCAGGCAGAGGCAGAGGGAGAAGCAGGCTCCCTGCCGAGCAAGGAACCCGATGTGGGACTCGATCCCAGGAGGCTGGGATCATGACCTGAGCCGAAGGCAGCCGCTTAACCAACTGAGCCACCCAGGCGTCCCAAGATCATATTCTTTTTTATGGCTGAGTAATAGTCCAGTGTGTGTGTTTGTGTGTGTGTGTGTGTGTGTGTACCACATCTTTATCTAATTATCTACTGGTGGACACTTAGTTTGCTTTCATGTCTTGGCTATTATAGATAATGCTGCCATAAACATAGAGTTGCATATATCTTTTTGAATTTGTGTTTTCACTTTTTTGGGGGGTGGTAAATAGACAGTAGTATAATTATTGGATCATATATACTGAACAACTTCATTAGCACTTGGTATGTTCAATCATTTAAATTTCACCAAATCTAATGGATATGTAGTGGTATCTCATTGTGTTTTTAATTTATATTTCCCTGATACCTGATAATGTTGATCAGTTCTTCATATACTTATTGACCATTTGTATAATTTCTTTTATGAACTGTATGTTTAAATCTCTTGCTCATTTATAATAATTTGTCTTATTATTGAGTTATGATTGTTCTTCATGTATTCTAAATGTAAGTTCCTTTTTGATATAAGTGCTGTTATTATTTCACTACTCTGTGGCTTACAGTTTCATTTACTTTATGATGTTTTATTTTTTATTTTTTTAAGATTTATGATGTTTTAATGTTAGAAAATATCATTTATTTCTTTTTGTGTTTATGCTGTTTGTGTGATAACTAACAAACCATTGTCTATTCCTATGTCACAAAGAATTTCTACTGTGTTTTCTTCTAAAGGTTGTATTATTTTAGGTTTTCCTTTTAGGACTGTGATCTGTTTTGAGTTACTTTTCTTATGTATGGTGTAAGAGAAGGGTCAATTTTTTTTTTTTTGACATGGATGTACAGCTTATCCAGGATGATTTCTAGAAAAGACTTTTCATCTCTCATTCCATTGCTTTAGTAACTGCTGAAAATTAATTAACCATATAAATGTGGACCACAGAGGAGTTTTAAGAAGGAGAAAGATTATGTTCCATATATTTAAAAACACATTCACTTTTTGTTAATTTATCCAACAAATATTTCTGAAAATTTAACAATATGTCAAAATATGCCATGGGGAGAGTATTACATGCACTTCCATCTTCAAAACTAGAACCAGAACAGAGTCTGGCCCACAATAGGCCATTGGAAGGGTTTGTTTAACAAAAAAGAAAGACAAAATAAGATACAGTCCTACCTTTAGGGTTCTAAGAGTCAAGAGTAAAAGAAGGAGCTTTGGTGGGAGTGGGTGAAGCTATAGGCAAAGAGATGATTGAAAGCAAATGTAGCCAATTAAGTAAAGAAAAGGTGGGAAGGCATAGAGCTAGGATAGTGATAGTGAAATGTGACAATGAGTTCAAGAAATACAGAGAATGGTGAATGGCTAACTGACAAGAAGTTTAAGTTGTTTCCCAGATTTGCAGCTTAGAAGATAAAAAAGATATAGCAGATTTAGTGGGGATAGTAGCAGAGATTCATACATCTGTCTGAATTTCTTGGGCAGGAAAGGGAATACAACCTGATGGCTGCCTTCAAAGAGTTTATAACCCAGCAAAGAACAGAAATCAGTGCAGAGAAAGTATGATACATGTGAAAAGAAAGGGATCAGAACAGATAATTGGAAAGAAAGCAAAGAGGAGACTTTGTGGAAGTAGTAGTATTTAAGGGGTACCTGGGTGGCTCAGTCAGTTGAGTGTCCAACTCTTGGTCATGATCTCAGGGTTTTGGGATTGAGGGTTGTGTTGGGCTGTGCACTCAGTGCATTGTCTGCTTGTCCCTGTCCCTCACCTTTTACTCTTGCATTAAATAAAATCTTAAAAAAAAAAGAAGTGGTATTTAAATAAGACCTTAGAGGAAGATGAAGATTTTCATTGTTTGAAATGATTGGAGAATATTTAAGGCAGAGGGAGCAGTGAGTTAAAACATGTGCCTGTCCATGGCATGTTTAAAGGTCAGTGATATGTGTGTTATGGATAAAGCAGGGCAATATGGGATTCATGGAATTTGAGGCTGGAAAGAAAGCTTAGGGCCAAATGATGTGTGATATTTTCAGGTACTTGGTTATAAAATATCTGTTGTTCATAAAATCATACATAAGACTTATCTGACCAGATTAACAAGATTTGGTCTCTGTCTTTAAGAAACTCATTCTTATTTATTTGTTTATTATATTATTTTTATTAACATATAATGTATATTTGCTCCAGGGACACAGGTCTCTGATTCATCAGGCTTACACATTTCACAGTACTCACCATAGCACATACCTTCCCCAGTGTCCATAAGCAAACCACCCACCCTACCACCCCCCAGCAACCCTCAGTTTGTTCTGTAAGATTAACAGTCTCTTATCATTTGTCTCCCTCCCGATCCCATCATATTTCATTTTTTCCTTCCCTACCCCCTCAAGCCACCCCCTGCCTCTCAAATTCCTCATATGGGAGATATCATATCATAATTGTCTTTCTCTAATTGACTTATTTCACTCAACATAATACCCTCTAGTTCCATCCATGTTGTTGCAAATGGCAAGATTTCATTTCTTTTGATGGCTGCATAGTATTCTATTGTATATGTACAAACCACATCTTCTTTATCCGTTTATCTGCAGATGGACATTTACATTCTTTCCTTGGTTTGGCTATTGTGGACATTGCTGTTATAAACATTTGGGTGCATGTGCCCTTTCAGATCACTACATTTGTATCTTTTTTTTTTTTGCCCTGTCCAGAACTTTTTTTAAAAATTTTTAAATTTTTTAATATTAGTCTCAGGGGTACAGGTCTGTGAATTGCCAGGTTTACACGCTTCACAGCACTCACCATAGCACATACCCACCCCAATGTCCATAATCCCACCACCCACTGCCTCCCCCGCTCCCCTAGCCCCCCTTAGCTCCTTTTGTGACATTAAGGGTCTCTTATGGTTTATATCCCTCCCAATCCCATTTTGTTTCATTTTTTCCTTTCCGACGCCCAACCCCCCATGGCATCTCCACTTATATCAGGGAGATCATATGATAGTTGTCTTTCTCTGATTGACTTATTTCACTAAGCATAA
>ML108246.1:7821-33555 GCA_003697995.1 Taxidea taxus jeffersonii | reverse complement strand
TGTGTGTGTGTGTGTGTGTGTGTGTGTGTGTGTGTGTGTGTGGTGTGTGTGTGTGTGTGTGTATATATCATATCTTCGTTATCCATGCATCTGTTGATGGACATCTAGGTTCTTTCCATAGTTTGGCTATTGTGGACATTGCTGCTATAAACATTCAGGTACACATGTCCCTTTGGATCACTACGTTTGTATCTTTAGGGTAAATAACCAATAGTACAACTGCTGGGTCATAAGGAAGCTCTATTTTCAACTTTTTGAGGACCCTCCATGCTGTTTTCCAGAAATTTGCACCAACTTGCATTCCCACCAACAGTGTAGGAGGGTTCCCCTTTCTCCACATCCTCGCCAGCATCTGTCATTTCCTGACTTGTTCATTTTAGCCATTCTGACTGGTGTGAGGTGGTATCTCATTGTGGTTTTGATTTGTATTTTCCTGATGCCAAGTGATGTGGACCATTTTTTCACATGTCTGTTGGCCATCTGGATGTCTTCTTTGCAGAAATGTCTGTTCATGTCCTCTGCCCATTTCTTGATTGGATTATTTGTTCTTTGGGTGTTGAGTTTGATAAGTTCTTTATAGATTTTGGATACTAGCCCTTTATCTGATGTGTCATTTGCAAATATCTTCTCCGATTCTGTCAGTTGTCTTTTGGTTTTGTTAACTGTTTTCTTTGCTGTTCCAAAGCTTTGATCTTTATAAAGTTGCAATAGTTCATTTTTTCCCTTGCTTACCTTGCCTTTGGTGATGTTCCTAGGAAGAAGTTGCTGCGGCTGAGGTCAAAGACATTGCTGCCTGTGTTCTCCTCAAGGATTTTGATGGATTCCTTTCTCACATTGAGGTCCTTCATCCATTTTGAGTCTATTTCTGTCTGTGGTGTAAGGAAATGGTCCAGTTTCATTTTTCTGCATGTGGCTGACCAAATTTCCCAACACCATTTGTTGAAGAGGCTGTCTTTTTTCTATTGGACATTCGTTCCTTCTTTGTCAAAGACTAGGTGACCATAGAGGTGAGGGTCTATTTCTGGGCTCTCTATTCTGTTCCATTGATATATGTGTCTGTTTCTGTGCCAATACCATACTGTCTTGATGATGACAGCTTTGTAATAGAGCTTGAAGTCTGGAATTGTGATGCCACCAACTTTGGTTTTCTTTTTCAATATTCCTTTGGCTATTCGAGGTCTTTTCTGATTCCATATAAATTTTAGGATTATTTGTTCCATTTCTTTGAAAAAAAAAAAGGATGGGATTTTGATAGGGATTGCATTAAATGTGGATATTGCTTTAGGTAGCATAGATATTTTTACAATATTTGTTCTTCCAATCCATGAGCATGGAATATTTTTCCATTTCTTTGTTTCTTCCCAATTTCCTACATGAGTACTTTATAGTTTTCTGAGTATAGATTCTTTGCCTCTTTGGTTAAGTTTATTCTTACGTATCTTATGGTTTTGGATGCAATTGTAGATGAGATTAACTCCTTAATTTCTCTTTCTTCTGTCTTATTGTTGGTGTAAAGAAATGCATCTGATTTCTGTGCATTGATTTTATATCCTGACACTTTACTGAATTCCTGTACAAGCTCTAGGCAGTTTTGGAGTGGTGCCTTTTGGGTTTTTCACATATAGTATCATACCATCTGCAAAGAGGAATAGTTTGACTTCTTCTTTGCCAATTTGGATGCCTTTAATTTCTTTTTGTTGTCTGATTGCTGAGGCTAGGACATCTGGTACTATGTTGAATAGCAGCGGTGATAACGGACATCCCTGCCGTGTTCCTGACCTTAGCGGAAAAGCTCTCAGTTTTTCTCCATTGAGAATGATATTTGTGGTGGGTTTTTCATAGATGGCTTTGATAATATTGAGGTATGTGCCTTCTATCCCTACAGTTTGAAGAGTTTTGATCAGGAAGGGATGCTGTACTTTGTCAAATGCTTTTTCAGCATCTATGGAGATTATCATATGGTCCTTGTTCTTTCTTTTATTAATGTACTGTATCACATTGGTTGATTTACAGATGTTGAAGCAACTGCAGCCCTCAAATAAATCCCACTTGGTCGTGGTGAATAATCCTTTTAATGTACTGTTGGAACCTATTGGCTAGTATTTTGGTGAGAATTTTCGCATCTGTGTTCATCAAGGATATTGGTCTGTAATTCTCTTTTTGGATAGGATCATTGTCTGGTTTGGGGATCAAGGTGATGTTGGCCTCATAAAATGAGTTTGGAAGATTTCCTTCCATTTCTATTTTTTTGGAACAGTTTCAGGAGAATAGGAATTATTTCTTCTTTAAATGTTTGGTAGAATTCCCCTGGAAAACCAACTGGCCCTTGGCTTTTGTGTGTTCGAAGATTCTTCATGACTGCTTCAATCTCCTTACTGGTTAAGGGTCTGTTCAGGTTTTCTATTTCTTCCTGGTTCAGTTTTGGCAGTTTATATGTCTCTAGGAATGCATCCATTTCTTCCAGATTGTCAAATTTGTTGGTGTAGAGTTGTTCATAATATGTTCTTATAATTGTTTGTATTTCTTTGGTGTTGGTTGTGATCTCTCCTCCTTCATTCATGATTTTATTTATTTCGGTCCTTTCTTTTTTCTTTTGGATAAGTCTGGCCAGGGGTTTATCAGTCTTATTAATTCTTTCAAAGAACCATCTCCAAGTTTTGTTGACCTATTCTACTGTCTTTTGTTTTTGTTTCTATTTCATTGATTTCTGCTCTGATCTTGATTATTTCTTTTTTCCTGCTGGGTTTATGCTTTCTTTGTTGTTCCTTCTCCAGCTCCTTTAGGTGGTTAGGTTGTGTATTTGAGACCTTTCGTGTTTCTTAAGAAAGGCTTGTATCACCATATATCTTCCTCTCAGGACTGCCTTTGCTGTGTCTTACAGATTTTGAACCGTTGTGTTTTCATTATCATTTGTTTCCATGAATTTTTTCAGTTCTTCTTTAATTTCTTGGCTGACCATTCATTTTTTAGAGGGATGCTGTTTAGTCCCCATGTATTTGTGTTCTTTCCAAATTTCATCCTGTGATTGAGTTCTAACTTCAGAGCATTGTGGTTTGAAAATATGTAGAGAATGGTCCCAATCTTTTGACATCAGTTGAGACCTGATTATTGACCCAGGATGTGTCCTATTCTGGAGAATGTTCCATGTGCAGTAGAGAAGAATGTGTATTCTGTTGCTTTGGGATGGAATGTTCTGAATATATCTGTGATGTCCATCTGGTCCATTGTGTCATTTAAGGCCTTTATTTCCTTGTTGATCTTTTGCTTGGATGATCTGTCCATTTCAGTGAGGGGAGTGTTAAAGTCCTCTACTATTATTGTATTATTATCAATGTGGTTCCTTGATTTTGTTATTAATTAGTTTATATAGTTGGCTGCTCCCATGTTAGGGGCATAGATATTTAAAATTGTTAGATCTTCTTGTTGGATAGACCATTTGAGTATGATACAGTGTCCTTCCTCATCTCTTATTATAGTCTTTGGCTTAAAATCTAATTGGTCAGATATAAGGATTGCCACCCCAGCTTTCTTCTGATGTCCATTAGCATGGTAAATTGTTTTCCACCCCCTCACTTTCAATCTGGAGGTGTCTTCGGGTCTAAAATGAGTTTCTTGTAGGCAGCCTATTGATGGGCTTTGTTCTTTTATCCATTCTGAAACCCTGTGTCTTTTGATTGGGGCATTTAGCCCATTTACATTCAGGGTAACTATTGAGAGATATGAATTTAGTGCCATTGTATTGCCTGGAAGGTGACTGTTACTGTATATTGTCTCTGTTCCTTTCTGATCTACTACTTTTAGGGTCTCTCTTTGCTTAGAGGATCCCTTTCGATATTTCCTGTAGAGCTGGTTTGGTGTTTGCAAATTCTTTCAGTTTTTGTTTGTCCTGGAAGCTTTTTATCTCTCCTTCTATTTTCAATGATAACCTAGCTGGATATAGTATTCTTGGCTGCATGTTTTTCTCGTTAAGTGCTCTGAATATATCATGCCAGTTCTTTCTGGCCTGCCAGGTCTCTGTTGATAAGTCTGCTGCCAATCCAATATTTTTACCATTATATGTTACAGACTTCTGGTCCCAGGCTGCTTTCAGGATTTTCTCTTTGTTGCTAAGACTTGTAAATTTTACTGTTAGATGATGGGATGTGGACCTATTCTTATTGATTTTGAGGGGGATTCTCTACACTTCCTGGATTTTGATGCTTGTTCCCTTTGCCATATTAGGGAAATTCTCTACAATAATTTTCTCCAATATATCTTCTGCTCCCCTCTCTCTTTCTTCTTCTTCTGGAATCCCAATTATTCTAATGTTGTTTCATCTTATGGTATCACTTATCTCTTGAATTCTCTCCTTATAGTCCAGTAGTTGTTTGTCTCTCTTTTGCTCAGCTTCTTTAGTCTCTGTCATTTGGTCTTCTATATCATTAATTCTTTCTTCTGCTTCACTTATCCTAGCAGTAAGAGCCTCCATTTTTTATTGCACCTCATTAATAGCTTTTTTTATTTCAACTTGGTTAGATTTTAGTTCTTTTATTTCTCCAGAAAGGGCTTTTATTTCTCTGGACAGCATTTCTCTAATATCTTCCATGCCTTTTTGAGCCTGGCTAGAACCTTGAGAAGCGTTATTCTGAACTCTGGATCTGACTTATTACCAATGTCTGTATTGATTAGGTCCCTACCCTTTGGTGTACTGCCTCTCATTCTTTTTTTTTTTGTGGTGAGTTTTTCAGCCTTGTCATTTTGTCCAGATAAGAATCTATGAAGGAGCCAATAAAATACTAAAAGTGTGGCAAAGACCCCAGGAAAATGTGTTTTTACCAAATCAGAAGAGACCCCAAATTGTGTGGGGGTGAAGGGGGTAAAAAGTTTAGGAAAAAAAATAAAAAAAGAAAAGAAATAAAGAAATAATATAAAAATATATAAATATATATATACATTAGACTGGTGACTAGAACAGGGTCACCCACTTAATTTTGAGTGTTTTTTGGTCTCTTAGAAGAAACTGCCTCCCAAATTTTAAGGAATGAAAAACATGTATAAGGGTAAACACAATGAAGGGATGGAATATTACCATAAAGATGAAAAAAAATTTGATTTAATTTCTAACAAAGGAGTTGATAAGGTAAGTTGATTGGGAGAATATAGAAAAGAAGGTGGAGAAAATTTGCTCAGGCTGGAGACTAGAACAAGCCCGGTGGTAGATTTAGGGTGTATTTTGATCTATTAGAAGAAGTTGTAACCGGGGCACCTGGGTGGCTCAGTCGTTAAGCATCTGCCTTCAGCTCAGGTCATGTTCCCAGGGTCCTGTGATCAAACCCCGCTTCAGGCTCTGTTCTAACGGGAAGCCTGCTTCTCCCTCTCCCACTCTCCTTGTTTGTGTTCCCTCTCTCGCTGTGTCTTCTATCAAGTAAGTAAATAAAATCTTAAAAAAAAAAGTTGTATCCAAAATTTTTTAGAAGAAAAATCCCTATGTGTATACAAAAAATAAAGTTAGATACAATGAAGGATAAAATGTGACTTTAATAATGAAGGTTCAAAAAATATTTTTTAATGAAAGGTATTAAGATAAACTAGTTAAAAATGTTAAAAGAGAAAAGAGTAAAACTTAAAAAATAATAGCAGAAGAAAAAATAATTAACTTTGCAAGACTAAAGATTCATGGGGAGAAAGCCATGAATTCCATGCTTTGCTTTCTCCTCCTCTGGAATTCCACTCTTATCCTTGGTAAGTGAACTTGGGCTTGGCTGGATTTCTTGTTGATCTTCTGGGGGAGGGGCCCGTTGTAGTTATTCTCAAGTGTCTTTGCTCCAGGTGATATTGCACTGCCCTAACCAGGGGCCAGGCTAATTAATCTGCTCGGGTTTGCTTTTGGGAGCTTTTGTTTCCTGAAAGCTTTCTGTAGAGTTCCGAAGGATAAGAAGGAAAATGGCGGCCTCCCAATCTCTAGTCCAGAGGACCCGAGAGCTCAGGGCCCCACTCTTCTGTGCGCCCTCAGAGAAAAGCGCTCAATTACTCACATCTCCCTGGCCTCTGGCCACGCTTGGAGAAAAGCGCTCAATCACTCCCATCTCCTTGGCCTCCTGCTGCACTCCAAGCTCACCCAGCCTGTGACCAAGCATCTCTGTCTCTTGCGCACATCTCCACCTGGAGTCTCCAAACCCCGCAGAGCCCTGAGCTCTTACAGGGTAGTATCTCACGGATCTTTTGAGGACCCCACTCAGAGCAGTGGCCTGTGTCATGGATTACAGCTCAAGGTCACCCTGAGTTGAGCACTCACTCCTTGGCTCTGTCTCTGTAGCCACCTTCCCTGCTCTAATACCTGTGAGCTCTGTGACACTCAGATACCCCGATTCTACTGTGACCCCCGCAGGACCTGAGGCCACGCTCTCCCTGTGTGGGCTTCTCCGTGGTTTAGGCTCTGGAGTGATGTCCCTCAGTGGAGCAGACTTTTAGAAGTCCTGATTTTGTGCTCTGTTACTCCACCACTTGCTGGGAACTGGCCCCTCCCACTGTGGTCTGTCTTCCATTTGCTTTGGATTCACTTCTCCAATGGTTCGACCTTTCAGAAAGTGGTTGAATTTCTGTTTCAAGTATTGTTGCTCTTCTTCTCTTCGATCTCCTGTTGGATTTGTAGGTGTTCAGAATGGTTTGATAAGCTATCTAGCTGTTCTCCTGCTACCTGATGTCTCAGCCTGCTACTTCTCCACCATCTTGACTCCTCCTCTGACTATATTTATATCTTTAGGGTAAATACCCAATAGTGCGAGTTCTAGGCCATAGGGAAGCTCTATTTTCAACTTTTTGAGGAACCTCCATGCTGTTTTCCAGAGGGGTTGCACCAGCTTTCATTCCCACCAACAGTGTAGGAGAGTTCCCCTTTCTCCGTATCCTCGCCAGCATCTGTCGTTTCCTGACTTGTTAACTTCTGCCATTCTGACTGGTATGAGGTGGTATCTCATTGTGGTTTTATTTTGTATTTCCCTGATGCCGAGTGATGTGGAATACTTTTTCATCTGTCTGTTGGCCATTTGGATTTCTCTTTGCAGAAATGTCTGTTCATGTCCTCTGCCCATTTCTTGACTGGATTATTTGTTCTTTGGGTGTTGAGTTTGATAAGTTCCTTACAAATTTTGGATACTATCCTTTTATCTGATGTGTCATTTGAAAATATCTTCTCCCATTCTGTCAGTTGTCTTTTGGTTTTGTTGACTCTTTCCTTTGCTGTTCCAAAGCTTTTGATCTTGATGAAGTCCCAATAGCTTATTTTGCCCTTGCTTCCCTTGCCTTTGGTGATGTTCCTAGGAAGAAGTTGCTGCGGCTGAGGTCGAAGAGGTTGCTGCCTGTGTTCTCCTCAATGATTTATGATTTTGATGGATTCTTGTCTCACTTTGAGGTCTTTCATCCATTTTGAGTCTATTTTCATGTGTGATGTAAGGATATGGTCTAGTTTCATTCTTCTGCATGTGACTATCGAGTTTTCCCAGCACCATTTGTTGAAAAAACTGTCTTTTTTCCATTGGACATTCTTTCCTGCTTTGTCAAAGATGAGTTGACCATAGAGTTGAGAGACTATTTCTGGGCTCTCTATTCTGCTCCACTGATTTCTATGTCTGTTTTCGTGCCAATACCATACTGTCTTGATGATGGCAGCTTTGTATTAGAGCTTGAAGTCTGCAATTGTGATGCCACCATCTTTGGCTTTTTTTCATGACATTCCTCTGGCTATTCGGGCTCTTTTCTGGTTCCCTATAAATTTTAGGATTATTTGTTCCATTTCTTTGAAAAAAATTGATGGTATTTTGATGGGGATTGCATTAAATGTGTAGATTGAATTAGGTAGCATAGACATTTTCACAATATTTGTTCTTCCATTCCATGAGCATGGAATGTTTTTCTATTTCTTTGCATCTTCCTCAATTTCTTTCATGAGTGTTCCATAGTTTTCTGAGTACAGATTCTTTGCCCGTTTGCCTAGGTTTATTCCTAGGTATCTTATGGTTTTTGGAGCAATTATAAATGGGATTGACTCCTTAATTTCTCTTTCTCCTGTCTTGCTGTTGATATTTAGAAATGCCACTGATTTCTGTGCATATATTTTATATCCTGACACTACTGAATTCCTGTATGAGTTCTTGCAGTTTTGGGGTGGTGTATTTTGGGTTTTCCACATAATGTATCATATCATTTGCAAATAGTGATAGTTTGACTTCTTCTTTGCTGATTCAGATGCTTTAAATTCATTTTGTTGTCTGTTTGCTGAGGCTAGGACTTCTGATACTATGTTGAATAGCAGTAATGGTAGTGGACATCCCTGCTTTGTTCCTGACCTTAGGGGGAAATCTCCCAGTTTTTCTCCATTGAGAATGATATTCACTGTGGGTTTTTCATAGATGGCTTTGGTGATATTGAGGTAGGTACCCTCTAAGAGTTTTGTTCAAGAAAAGATGCTGTACTTTTTCCAGTGCTTTTTCAGCATCTATTGAGAATATCATACGGTTCTAGTTTTTTCTTTTATTAATGTATTGTATCACATTGATTGATTTGTGGATGTTGAACCAACCTTGCAGCCCAGGAATAAATCCCACTTGGTCCTGGCAAATAATCCTTTTAATGTACTGTTGGATCCTATTGGCTAGTGTTTTGGTGAAAATTTTTGCATCTGTGTTCATCAAGGATACTGGTCTGTAATTCTCCTTTTTGCTTGGTTCTTTGTCTGGTTTTGGGATCAAGGTAATGCTGGCCTCATAAAATGAGTTTGGAAGTCTTCCATCCTTTACTATTTTTTGGAACAGTTTCAGGGGAATTGGTATTAATTCTTCCTTATATGTTTGGTAGAATTCCCCTGGGCCATCTGGCCCTGGGCTTTTTTTTTTTTTTTTTTTTTGCCGATTTTTGATGACTGCTTCAATCTCCTTACTGATTATCCATTTCTTCCTGGTTTATCTGTGGTAGTTTATATGTCTCTAGGAATGCATCCATTTCTTCCAGATTGTCAAATTTGCTGGCGTATAGTTGCTCACAATATGTTCTTATAATTGTTTGTATTTCTTTGGGGTTGGTTGTGATCTCTCCTCTTTCATTCATGATTTTATTTATTTGAGTCCTTTCTCTTTTCTTTTTGATAAGTCTGGCCAGGGGTTTATCAATCTTATTAATTTTTCAAAGAGCCAGCTTCTAGTTTTGTTTATCTGTTCTACTGTTCTTTTGGTTTCTTTTTCATTGATTTCTGCTCTGATCTTTATGATTTCTCTCCTCCTGCTTGGTTTAGGCTTTCTTTGTTGTTCTTTCTCCAGCTCCTTTAGGTGTAGGGTTAGGTTGTGTACTTGAGACCTTTCTAGATTCTTGAGAAAGGCTTATATCGCTCTATACTTTCCTCTCATGACCACCTTTGCTGTGTCCCAAAGATTTTGAACAGTTATGTTTTCATTTTCATTTGTTTCCTTGAATATTTTTCAATTCTTCTTTAATTTCCTGGTTCACCCATTCATTCTTTAGGATTCTCTTTAGCTCCGTGTATTTCTGTTTTTTCCAACTCTTCTGTATTTGAGCTCTAGCCTCAGAGCATTGTGGTCTGAAAATATGCATGGAATCATCCTAGTCTTTTGGTACTGGTTGAGACCTGATTTGTGACCCAGGATGTGATCTATTCTGGAGAATGTTCCATGTGCACTAGAGAAGAATGTGTATTCTGTCGTGTTGGGATGGAATATTGTGAATATATCTGTGATGTCCATCTGCTCCAGTGTGTCCTTTAAAGCCTTTATTTCCTTGTTAATCCTTTGCTTAGATGATCTGTCCATTTCAGTGAGCGTGTTGTTATAGTCCCCTACTATTATTGTATCATTGCCAATGTGTTTCTTTGATTTTGTTATTAGTTGGTTTATATAGGTGGCTGCTCCCATGTTAGGGACATAGATATTTAAAATTGTTATATTTTCTTTTTGGATGGACCCTTTAAGTATGATATAGTGTCCTTTCTCATCTCTAATTATAGTCTTTGGCTTAAAATCCATTTTATCTGATAATAGGATTGCCACCCCAGCTTTCTTTTGATGTCCATTAGCATGGTAAATTGTTTTCCACCTCTCACTTTATATCTGGGGGTGTCTTTGGGTCTAAAATGAGTTTCTTGTATACAGCATATTGATGTGTCTTGTTTTTTTATCCATTTTTTTTATCCATTCTGAAACCCTGTATCTTTTGATTGGGGCATTTAGCCCATTTACATTCAGGGTAACTATTGAGAGATATGAATTTAGTGCCATTGTATTGCCTGTAAGATGACTATTACTGCATATTGTCTCTGTTCCTTTCTTGTCTACTACTTTTAGGCTCTCTCCTCGCTTAGAGGATCCCTCTCAATATTTCCTGTAGGGCTGGTTTGGTGTTTGCAAATTCTTTTAGTTTTTGTTTGTCCTGGAAGCTTTTTATCTTTCCTCCTATTTTCAATGACAACCTAGCTGGATATAGTATTCTTGGGTGCATATTTTTCTCATTTAGTGCTCTGAATAGATCATGCCAGTCCTCTCTGACCTGCCAGGTCTCTGTGGACAAGTCTGCTGTCAATCTAATATATCTACAATTATATGTTACAGTCTTCTTGTTCCAGGCTGCTTTCAGGATTTTCTCTTTGTTGCTAAGACTCGTAAGTTTTAGTTTTAGATGACAGGATGTGGACCTAGTCTTATTGATTTTGAGGGGGATTCTCTGAACCTCCTGGATTTTGATGTTTGTTCCCTTTGCCATATTAGGGAAATTCTCTATTATAATTTGCTCCAATATACCTTTTGCCCCCCTCTCTCTTTCTTCTTCTTCTGGAACCCCAATTATTCTAATATTGTTTTTTTAAAAGATATTTATTTATTCATTTAACAGACAGAGATCACAAGTAGACAGAGAGGCAGGCAGAGAGAGAGAGGAAGGGAAACAGGCTCCCTGCTGAGCAGAGAGCCCGACGCGGGGCTCAATCCTAGGACCCTGGTATCATGACCTGAGCCGAAGGCAGAGGCTTTAACCCACTGAGCCACCCAGGCACTCCTAATATTGTTTTTCTTATGGTATCATTTATCTCTTGAATTCTTCTCTTGTGGTCCAGTAGTTCTCTCCTTTCGCTCAGCTTCTTTCTTCTCCATCAGTTGGTTTTATATATCACTAATTCTCTCTTTTGTCTCATTTTTCCTATTAGTAAGAGCCTCCATTTTTTATTGCACCTCATTAAAGCTTTTTTTATTTCAACTTGGTTAGGTTTTAGTTCTTTTATTTTTCCAGTAAGGAGTTTTCTTTGTCCAAAAATGGATTCTCTTATATCTTCCATGCCTTTTTGAAGCCCAGCTAGCAACTTGAGAATCATTGTTCTGAATTCTAGTTTTGACATATTACCAATGTATGTATTGATTAGGTCCCTAGCCATCAGTACTGCCTCTTGTTCTTTTTTTTTTTTTTTTGTGGTGAGTTTTTCTGTCTTGTTATTTTATCCAGATAAGAATATATGAAGGAGCAAATAAAATTCTAAAAGGGTGGCACAGACCACAGAACAATATATGCTGAGCAAATCAGGAGAGACCTGAAATGGGGGGAGAGAAGTGGGGAGAAAATTAAGAAATAAAAAATATATATATACATATATATATACATACACATACATATATTAGACTGGTGAGTAGAATAGAGCCACCCTCTTGATTTTTGGGTGTATTCTGGTCTCTTAGAAGGAACTATCTCGCAAAATTTAAAGAAAGAAAACCTTATATATGTACAAAAATAATGGTAAACACTATAAAGGGATGCAATGTGACTGTAAAGATGAAAACTTTAAAAGATTCCAAAAAAGGAATTGATAAGTTGGTTGGAAAAAGAAGAAAAAAAAGTAGAGAAGGTGAATAGGCTGGAAGTAGATTTAGGATATATTTTGATCTAGTAAAAGAAATTATATTCCAAAATTTTAAGGAAATAAAAAACCTATATGTATACAAAAAATAAGGTTAAATATAATGTAGAGACCAAAATATGACTATAATAATGAAAATTTAAAAGGATTTTTAAAAAAATTATTGATAAGATAAAATACTTAAAAGCCATTAAAAAAAGGAAAGAGGAAAAGTTAAAAAATAGAATAAGAAAAGAAATAAAATAAAAAAAAATAACTTTGCATAACTAAAGGATCATGGGGAAAAAGCCATGTTCTATGTGTTGCTTTCCCCTAGGTCTGGAGTTTTCACACTTCTCGATGATAGGTGAACTTGGTCTTCACTGATGTTCTTGCTGATCTTCTGGGGGAGGGGCCTGTTGCAGTGATTCTCAAATGTCTTTGCCTGAGGCAAAATTGCACTACCCGTGCCAGAGACCCCAGAGACTGGGCTAAGTACTCTGCTGGGTTTGCTCTCAGTAGCTTTTGTTCCCTGAATGCTTTCTATAGAGCTCTGGAGGACGATGTGAAAATGGCAGTCTCCCAATCTCTGACCCAGAGGAGCCAAGAGCTCAGGACTGCACTCCTCAGTGCACCCTCAGAGAAAAGCAGTCAATCCCTCCTGTCTCCCTGGCCTCTGGTTGTGCTCTTTGCTCACATGGTCTGTGACCGAGCTTTTCTATATCTGGTGCACGGCCCCATTTGGAGTCTCCAAATCCTGCAGATTCCTGCCACATGCTTCTGTGCCACTCATCCTGGAGGAGGAAGGAGGGGGTCTCTCCGGATCTGCCTCTTGTGGGATCCCTGCTTGAAGAGCAGTTGACTTGACTGTGCCTTGCATCAAGGTTTAAGGCAACCCTGAGCTGAGATCCCTCACCTTGGCTCTGTCTTTGTAGCCAGCTTCCCTCCTCTGATACCTGGGATCTCTGCCACACTCAGACAGAGTCTGAGTGAGAGTCTGGTCTTTCTGTGACGCTGTGGGTTCTGAGACTACACTGTCCCCACTAGGGCTCCATCCCTGCTTAGCCTCTGGAGTGACATCCCTCAGTGGAGTAGACTTCTAAAAGTTCTTTTTTTGTGCTCAACTGCTCAACTGCTTGCTGGGAGCTGGCCCCTCCCCCTGTGGTCTATCTTCCCTTATATAGCCTTGGATTCATTTTTCTGCAGGTCCTCCCTTCCAGAATGTGGTCGATTTTCTGTTCCTAGAATTGCTGCTCTTCTTCTCTTCTATCTCCTGTTGAGTTTGTAGATGTTCAGAATGATTTGATAACTATCTAGCTGAATTCCTGGTACCTAATGCTATCTCAGTCTCCCACTTCCTCTCCAACTTTCTTCCTTCCCCTCCAAGAAACTCATTCTTTAGTGAATCTAAAAACCCAATAAGTAAAGAAGTATAAAGAAACTGAAATGTGCAACAAGGACGTATCTAAAGTGGAAGGCACAAAGTAAGGCCTTGGAAATCAGGATGTCTTCCCTCAAGAGTATCTTAAAGGGCCAGTAGAGGTTTCGGAAGGGTGTAAGGTGGAGCTTTCCAAGACAGCTTTCTAAACAGAGGCAGCCACATGAGCAGAATTGTGGAAGTAAGTGTGCTCATACTCCGTGTATCTCTCTTGTTTCTTTTTTCTTTACTCCTATGCAAAGAAAATACTATCCTAAAATCTGAGTTTGGGCATAAGGTAGAAATGGAGACACTGTTTTGGCTTCCAGTCCCATCTCACCTAGGTCATTACCAATACCAGAGAGTCCTTATTGTAGTATCTGATGCTGGCTAATCTTTAATAATGAAGCCTACTTTTTTCTCTTCTTGATATTTGTTCTTAGGTGAATCTTCCTCAGAAATCTTACATGAGGAAGTGGTGATTTCAAGGTAAGATTCAGGTTCTACTGCATTCCCATTAAAACTTTATTTGCCCCTAATTACTCATACTAAAGATTTAGTTTTCTGCTCAGAGAAGACAAACTTTTGCTTGGAAATGCCAAGTTTCCAAAGGCTTACAAAGTTATTTGTTGTTTTCTTGGCTCAGTGGGTTCTCCTTATCGCTTGTCTCAGAGTGCTGACTTCAGTCTTGCATTTTGATAGTAAGAATCCTTAGAGGGGACAGTGCAGGTGTTTGGAATTTCAAGTGATTCAGCATCACTGGGGACATGACGTACTACAAATGACAATCTCTCCATTTCCACCTGCCAGAAACTTGGGGATCAGAAGCAGCCTCTCTAATTCATGAATATGATAAATAGCTTTGTGCTCACTAGGCAATTATCTTCAAGTAATTCAGGCTGAGAAGATATTCTCTAAATAAAAAGCTGAATTTCAACTCAGAAAGCACTTTAAGTATATTGGAATCTTTATGTTTGTTTGTTTCATTGGGTTCTCTCATTTTCATTTGAAGCCAAGAAATTGTCCTGATCTTATAGTTTAGTAGTGGTGTAAAAAGTCATTGTTGCAGGTTGGATTTCCTGGGAAGCAGATGCTGAGGTGAAGTATATTAGTCAGCTTTGACTGTCATAACAAAATACCATAGATTGGTTGGCTTAAGTGACAGAAATTTGTTTTCTCACAATTTTGGAGCTGGAAATCTGAGATCAGGGTGTCAACAAGGTCAGGTTCTTATAAGGGTTCTCTTCCTCACTTGCATACATCTACCTTCTCACTATGTGTTCTTATGACCATTACTCTGTGAGTCACAGAGAGACAGAGAGGAGATCTCATTCCTTCTCTTCTGATAAAGCCCATCATTCCTATTGGATTAGGATTCCACCTTTAGGAGCTCATTTAACTTTAATTACTTTCAAAAGCCTTGTCTTCAAATACAGTCATGTTGGGGGTTAGGGCTTCAACACATGGATATTTGGGGGGTGGGGGGAGGGGACACAATTCAGGCCATAGCACAGATATGCCCTGCAGGAGGCTTATGAGGAAATACATGGATTCACCACTTCTGGAAGGGAATATAAAGAAGCATCATTGAACAGAAGGAGAAGTTGGGTTGTGAAGCAGTCTCATCTAAGATGCCAGTTGACCCTACAAGGGGCTCTAAACCTGGGGAAGGTCTGAATGAGCTTGAAGCAAGCACCTTAGAAAGAAATACCAAAATTCACTCTATACCTTTCCCTTATATCCTAAAGTCACTCACTCTTTAACAAACAACTTCACCTTCCCTTTTTCCTTGATTCCACATTGGCCTCTTTTCAGAGATAGATGTGCTTTTCAAGGGGAAAGGGCATTGGTAGTTTTAACATGGGGGGGGAAGGAAAGGGGAATTTTTAAAAATAGCCACTTTTGACAAATACTTCTAAATGTTGATCTCCTTCACTAGACTGAAGCTCATAAGGCCGAGATCATGTTTTATGTCTATATTTTATTCTTGTTTGTTTGTTTTCATTGACAATGCTACAGACAGCACAAGGTCGCTTCTTATTAAATATTGAATGAATAAGTGAATAAATAAATGTTTTATGTTAGGGAAATATGTTATATCAAATGTATTTGTTCATACTTTATAGGGATAGATTTTGTTCTCTGAAGAAACTAGAGTATATTTCAACATTTATGTGTCTCAGGTCACAAGCAATAGCCAGTGATAAAGTAAATCACAAATAAAATCCCTGCTATAATTTAGAGACAAATAGAGACTTTTAAGTGAGAAAGCAGCAGGTAATTTATTTAAAGAGTATAAACATGTACTGGGGGAAAACACAATCAAAGTAAGTTTTTTATTATTTATTTATTTGTTTGTTTATTTATTGTGAGTAGCATCTAGAAATTTATGTGGACACACTAGATGACAATCAGTTGTCCAATAATTGTGTTCTTTCTGACGCTAGTTCGGGAATAGGGGTGGTGAATAGCACTCTGGGAATCCCATTTCTTGTTGCCTTGGCAACCACAGGTAGAGCACAACAGAGATGGGATTGACTCACTAAATCCCTTTCTAAATCCTCTCAAAGATTTAACTTTGTTAGCTTATCAAGTCTATCTATGGAACTCTTGCTTCTCTAAAAGACTTAGCAAAACCCTTTGATTGAGATCCAAAATGATTTCTGGTATCACTGATGACCTTTTATTAAGCGTGATCTTTGGAACACTCATCAAAATAAAGTTTAGCCTTTTTTCACAATGGCAAATCACAGATTCCAGACCAGGTTTTAGATATTTATGGTTCATAGATGTGATCCACCAATGCAGAAAAACCTTAAAAGAGATTTTAACCAAAGAGAAGCTCACTTAACCATGGTGTTTACATTCAGTACTTATTGAATATATTAAGATAAATATGTCTGTTGTTGAATAACAGACAAACAAATATAAAGGCTATTAAGTTTTCTTCTGAACTCACCATATTTACTAATATCCAAATGTCCCTTCTAAATCTTTCCGACTCTTCAAATTGTCCAGCCATTGAGCAAAAGGATCATAGTTTTTCTTTTTTACTTTAGATGAAAATCATGTAGTGTTCAACCCCCAGTATGTTATTTCACATTGATAAATAAAAATAACTATTATAACATAATGAGACCATCACATAGTATTAATCTTACATTTCCACTGAATCTTTCAGCCTAAAGAGAACTTCAGTATTGCTCATCTTTTTTTTTTAAGATTTTATTTATTTATTTGACAGAGAGAGAGGGAGAGAGAGCAAGCAAGCACAGGCAGACAGAGTGGCAGGCAGAGGCAGAGGGAGAAGCAGGCTCCCTGCCGAGCAAGGAGCCCAATGTGGGACTCGATCCCAGGACGCTGGGATCATGACCTGAGCCGAAGGCAGCCGCTTAACCAACTGAGCCACCCAGGCATCCCAGTATTGCTCATCTTAATTTAAACTGCAGAACAACTGAAATGAATATTACTATCTCCTTTGTATATATGAGAAAAGGAACAGAATCCAAGTGATTTTGCCCAAGATCACACAAGTAGAGAAGCTAGAATTTAATACACATTTGCTGAGATTTCTGTTATATCAGTTTACTTCCTCCTTTATGAAAAGTAAGATTTTGCTTGGCTGAGATGGTGATATGTACAAGGAAGGCCACAGAAAGACCTGAAAAGTATTTACGTATCAGATGATAAAAAGTAAGTTTTTTAGTCTTTTAAATAGATTGAACTCCATCCTACAAATTTTAAGGAAACATTGAAAACTATTAAGCAGGAGAGGAACATACTAAATTTACATTTTTCAGTGATGACTCTGGAATCATTAAGGAAAAGAGATTTAAGTAACAGAAGACTAGGTAGAGAGGTTAGTTAGGATGTACTTCTATTGACGTGGTCCACAAAACTTGCAATTACAAATGAAATAAATCAGTGGGACATGAGTAGAGAAAGAGGCACCTCATCTACTAATAAGCCAGACACTGTACTAGATGCTTTGCGAATACTATCTCTAATCCTTTAAAAAGTCCTATTGTGCACTAATATTTTTATGCCCTAAAGAATTTATAGAATATATTTCATTTCTCACAGACAACAAATGGCATAACCAGGATTTAAGTTAGGGTTCATATGGTTCCAAATCTCTTGATATTTTTATCAATATAATCCATCAATATAATAGTGCAATGGGATGGAGAGGAAGAAACATATGCAAGACCTTTTTAGAAAACAAAACACAACATTTATTTGGATTGGAATCTGGAGTAAAGGAGACAAGAACCCAGAATGTTTCTTAGTTTTATGGCTTGACTGCCTGGATGAATTATTGTAATGAGTATTGAAATGAGCAATTAGGGATGAAAAGCAGACTTGGTGAAAAGATAAACATTTCTATTGTGATTCTTAAAATTGGACTTTAGAATTACCTGAGATGCTCTTAAAATCAGTTTTAATTGCCCAGTTTTCCCACCAAATGTAAACATCAGGAGGACAAGGATCAAACTATCTCTGAGTACAATTACTCATAATGGTGTAGTGGTTATCATGTAACAATGTTTAAATACTTGTCCTTGAGTGAATTGTTTAGGGTTTGCCAAAGAAAACAAAAACCACACTAAGTATTTCAAGTAAGAAGGGATTTAATACAGAGAATTGAAGGTTATATAAATTTTGGAAGTTCTGGAGGAATGGATGCATTAAATTGCTATTTTATATTACTATTATATTATTATATATATATTATATTATTTATATTATTTTATATTATTTATATTAATTGCTGTTTTCTCAGGAAATTCAGAAGAGAAAGAATTGCAGAAATATTGTTGATCCTCTTAACTCTCTGCAACGTCTAATTGGGGTGGAACCTAAGTGGAACCTACTAGCAAAATTCCACACTTGCCATATCTCTTGTGTCTGCCCATTGCTGCTCCTGAAAAAAATAGCTTCTCCTTTGCCTACACCTTCCAGATATCTGATAAATTCTTCAAAGTTATCTAAGAAATGTGTTTTCTAGGTTTTTAGCCACTATATAAAAAGGAATAACTTGAAAAGTAGGTGTGACATTATCATCAAATGATATTTAGCAGGTAAGTTATGTGCTTTATCCTCAGGCATTTTCAAAGATGAAAAGCTACATCTTCACTACTCTTTCTATCTTCTCTTCCCCCCACAACATGCAAAATTTATGGGCCATTTTCCTTTTCTCCTCTCAGTGCTTCACAAGTATATATACTTTCATCTGCTTTTGTTCAAAATAAATATATAATATACTGATAGATTAATTTCCCTCCATTTCATTGATACCTTCTGGTGGATTCTAAATCAGTGTTATTGCCACAGAAAGGGAAAGGGTATGACTGCTTTACTGGTTTGGAATATGTTATTCACAAAGTGTACTCATTAAAAAATCAAACCAGATCTTAGAATCATAGAAAAGTAAAACACTCTTTGAAGGAACCCAAATATCACTTTGTCCAGTCTCTCATTCAATATATAAAACTATTTCATATTGCTTCCAAACACTTCTAGCTATCAGGATCTTATTTTATGGTAAAGTAGTCCTTTCCTTTTTTTTTTTTTTTCATCTCACAGATCAAATATTTAATCATTCCATATATAGAATTTGTTTCTGTGTAATGCATGGCAAATTAAATATTCTTTATCAAATACATAATATGAAGTCATGATACTATGAGCCTTTGCTCATGTAATTATTTGTTTTCCCTATAAATGCAAGGCTTAATCTCTCTAAAACTTCACTGTGTTTATTTCAGTTACAGAACGATCTTATCTGTCCTGTTCTAAACTGTGTCATCCAACACAGAAGCCAAATTTCTCAGCTGTGGGTAGCATTCTATGTATTAATTCAAAGCAGTGTTAGAATATGAAGAAAACATAATTAGAACAAGACTATTGGACAAAACATTATAGTCCCTTTTTCATCTGGACTCCAGTCAACTATTCAATATTTTTAAGTTTAATAAGCTACAAACCTACCTGACAAGAGCAACATAGTATATATATATATCTCAGTTTTGTTCAGAAAATATTATCAAATATGTTGCTGAAGTTAATACTTTAAAAATGTTTATTGAAATATGATTGACTTCCATTGAAATGCACAGATCTTAGGTGTTACTACTGAACAAGTTTGGACAAATGCAACCATCCAGGTAACTTATACCCCTATCAGAATATAGACATTATCATCACCCAAAAATATTCCTTTATATTCTATCCCAGTCATATTCTTCCCTCTTCAAAAGCAACCAATATTCCGATTTATTTCACCATGGTTTAGTTTTGTCTGTTCCAAAACTTCACATAGAAAGAATAAAACAGGGTAAATACTTTTGTGTAAGGCTCTTTTCTCAAGAGTCTCAGAGATTCAGCTACATCGTTGCATATTTGAAGTAGCTGACATTGTTAAATGGTGGCTAGTATGTCATTATATAACTATCAACTATATTATAAGTTTGTTTATTCATTTACCTGTAGATAGATATATGGATTTTTTACTACTTTGGTTATTATGAATGAACCTCCTATGAGCATTCTTGCACAAGTGATTTTGTTGATATCTATATTCTTTTCTCTTGGATAAATACATAGGAATAGAATTTCTGAGTCATAGTGTAGGGTATGTAATTTTTCTCAAAACGATTGTACTACTTTATATTTACATCAGTAATGTTTGAGAAACCTGAGTCCTCAAGATCCTCACAGATCATAGTTTCAATCTTTTAAGTATAAATATTTTTCTTTTTATTTAATTTTTAAATTTGAGTGCAGTTGGCACACAATGCTGCATTTGTTTCAGGTGTTCAACATAGTGATTCAACAAGTTTATATGTTATACTATGCTCACAAGTGTAGCTAAAATCTGTCATCATATCATTTGTTGTGCCTTTTATTCCTGTAAGTCATTCATTCCACATCTGGAAGCCTGTATCTTCCACTCCCTTCATCCATTTTTCCCATCCCACTACACCTTTCCCCTTGGCAACCATCAGTTCTCTGTATTTATAGGCCTAATTCTGCTTCTTGTTTGTTTGTTTGTTTATTTTAGATTTCACATATGACTGAAATCATATGGTGTTTGTCTTTCTCTCTTATTTATTTCATCTTCTGGGACCATCCATATTGCAAAAGGCTCAATCTCATCTTATCGCTGTGTCATATTTCATTATATATATCTCACCTCTTCCTTACCCATTCATCTATCAATGGACACATAAGTTGCTTCTGTATCTTGACTATTAGAAATAATGCTATAATAAACAGGGATGCTGTTTTCCACTATGGTGCACAAATTTAGCATCTAATACTCTTATCTAATACACAGTCCATACTTTAATTTTTTTTTAAAGATTTTATTTATTTATTTGACAGACAGAGACCACAAGTAGGCAGAGAGGCAGGCTCCCTTGCAGCAGAGAAAGAGGAGGAAGCAGACTCCCTGCTGAGCAGAAGGCCTGATGTGGGGCTCCATCCCAGGACTCTGGGATCATGACCTGAGCCGAAGGCAGAGGCTTTAACCCACTGAGCCACCCAGGTGCCCCCATACTTAAATTTTTATAGTTCTACCAATATTATCCTTTATAGAATTTTTTTTTTTTACCAGTACAAGATCCATTTCAAGATGAAGCACTGTTTTAAATTGTCAATCTCTGATCTTTAATCTGGTAAAAATGCTCAGACTTCTTTACTCTTTCATACCATTGACATTTTTAAAGAGTAGAACCCCACTGTTTTTAGAATGTCCCTCAATTTTGGCTTGTCTGATGTTTTCTCAGGTGTGTTTCCTTCTCCTCATCTTGTGGTTTCATTTCTATTCTGGCTTCTTCTGTAATACCAAGATAAGTAGTACTATACAGTATAAGCTCAGCTCTAATTGGCCATTACACTAAGGCCTCTACAGCTGGCATTTGCTAAGACCTGCATTGCATCCTTCCCTGTATGTAAACACCACTTACCTAAACAATGTGGCAAATACTAGTGACCTACTCAGAATAAAATCCTACATATCTACTGAAGCCTGAAGCTTAACTCTATTTACTCAGGCTATTTGAGTTTAAAACTATATGCATAATTGTAAATAAGCATTTCCTTAACACAGTATAAACTGCCACAAATAGGCACAATTAAAAACAAACAAACAAACAAACCTAGATGGATTATGCTTCCTAATGTGCCACAAAAGTCTAAAGTCACCAGGTTAAGAGCTCAAATCTGTGTTACCTATGTTTCCAACTTTAATCATTTGCTTATTTCTCAGGGATCCCAGCACATGAATGTACTGTACCTATCTGGTGGGGCCTCAATATGTGGTTCTTACACTTAATTGAATTGCACTGGGTTAGATTGATGTTTGAGTGGTTGGGCCTAAATAAGATACTCTTTTGCATAGTAAGAGCATAATTATTCCAATGTGGTAAAAATTTACCTCCATTTTTCAAGTAGATTATCCACCTATATAGAAAAAGTCAAATTTTATATTTCTGCAAGTCTTAACCAGAAGTTCAGCTAACCAAAAAATTGAACATCCTTAAGTGATAGGCTGAGCACTCCTTAAATGATAGGCTGAGACTCAAGGGCACACATCAGACCCTGGATTTTGACATCCACAAAAAAGAATAGCAGGCATAGAGTATAGGTGTGTTGTTGTTGCTGTTGACAGAAAAAGACTCTAAAGCATTGGAAAAGAGAAATGGAAATAATGAACAAATCAACCCAGAGAACAGGTGCTGACATGTGGCTTCATATCAGATAGAACACTTCCTTCACTTGTGAGACAAGGAAATTGAGGACAGAACACCCAGTAACATTTCACAAAAACAAAATCTCAGAAAAGGAACACAGAAAGGCATAAAATGATAGATGAAGGAACCCTAAGAGGTAGCCTGATCAAAGGATTTGGAAACTATTGTGGTTGAAGTCTGGGTAGTGCTTCACTCCTGGCCTCTGTTTTTGGCCTCTGGTGACTTCACCTCAGTTAGCTTTTGCATTGAATGAATGTTGTAATGTAGAGCTCTTTTTGGTAGATTAAAAAGGATCTTACAGTTTAAATGTAGTTTTGAAGAGCTCTAGATTTCTAACCATGAAAAAAGTGAAAAACTAGGACCAGGAAATCTATTTTAGCATCATAAGGCAGCATTTTTTAACCCACAGAAATTTCCAGAAAGGATATTAGCCAGCATTTCTTAAAATTTGATCTGAGAGTTTCTGGAAGTTCTTGTGATCCCTTAAGGAAGGAATTAAGTGCAGTTGAAACTATATTAATAATAATTCTAAAATGTTATTTGTTTTTATTCACTGTTACTCTCTTGTGAGCATACAGTGGAATTTTCTAGAGGTGACCTGAAATGTGATGACATCCTTACTTTGCTAGTTAGTGGGATGTGTACTTATGTATTTTGGAATTTCTGATATAGTAAATTTAGGGTATAAATACACAGTTTTTTATTTTTTTATTATTTTTAAAGATTTTATTTATTTATTTGACACAGAGAGACACAACAAGAGAGTGAACACAAGCAGGGGTTTGGGAGAGCAAGAAACAGACCTCCTACAGAGCAGGAAGCCTGATGTGGGGCTAGATCCCGAGATCCTGGGATCATGACCTGAGCAGAAGGCAGATGCCTAATGACTTAGCCACCCAAGCATCCACCAAGCAAAAAAATATATAGTTTTTTAGTGATTAGCTCAGTTTATTCTCAGTGATTTCACTCTGTTATCACCTATCTACAGTTATACCTTTAATGATCTTTTTGTTCTTATTATCCCTTTATATTATAAAAATTAGTATAACAGAACCCCAATGTGCTTTATTGTCATTTTTATTTTATTGTCATCTAAAATATCATTATTTTGAAATTCTAGGATAAACTATAACATTTTATAAGAATGTAAAAGGCAAATTTTAGAATTTGAAATAATTATTTGATAGATGATTACATTGGGAAATAAAATTGCTCTTACAGGAGGGGCAACAAGCTGTCTTGGTAATTTTTCACCATCACACACTTACAGTCTTAAAAATCCCAATTCACTTAAGAATGTTTTTACTGAAGCAGTAAAAAAAATTACCAACTTTATTAAATATTGATCCTGGAACACTTACTTTTAATATTTTGTATTACAAAATAGGAAATACACATAAAGCAATTCTATATTCCCAAGTACAATGGTCATCTCAAGGAAAGGCACTTGTGCACTTGTTTGAGTAATGTTCTGATTTTTTTTTTAATGAAACAGGAAACTGGCCAATTATGGTTATTCATATTTAGGTATTTGGCAGGCATTTTCTAAAAATGAACAATGTGGGGTGCCTGGGTGGCCCAGTGGCTTAAAGCCTCTGCCTTTGGCTTGGGTCATGGTCCCAGAGTCCTGGGATTGAGCCCCGCATCGGTCTCTCTGCCCCACGGGGAGCCTGCTTCCCAATCTCTCTCTGCCTGCCTTTCTGCCTACTTGTAATCTCTGTCAAATAAATAAATAAAATCTTTAAAAAAGTGAACAATGTGAGCCCATCACTTTCAGGAGATTGACTTCCAGTATTTGTGGCCAATGATAAAAATTTGAGCTTTCTACCAAAAAAGGGAGTTTTGGCAAACTTGTATTCACCATTGTGAGTTTGACAGCTCTATGAATACTTAAACATTACTGCTGAGCTTAGTGAAGATATTAACAACTGTGATCTATTGATGATATTATGAAATGAAATGTGTTCACATATAGAAGATCCACCTAAATCATTGAACCAGTATTTCCTGAATGATCCATGCATGATGCTGCAAAATTATATATGAGTGAAAGTTTGGTTCAGACCACAGATAGGTTAATGGCATTTAATGTAACAGAATTCATTGACTATTGACATAGTTTCAGATTTTACATTGTAAACAACTGAAAAAAACTACCACATTTTGCATTTTGATATAGTAGCAAATAAGAATATTATCTAAAAGTACTATTGAAATATTCCTATTTATTTTTTTCTTTCTTCTTTTTTCTATTTTTTTTCACTTTTTAAAAAATTTTTATTTAAACATATAATGTAACCCCACCACCCTCTCCCAACACCCCTCCCCCCACCACCCTCAATTTGTTTTATGACATTAAGAGTCTCTTTTGGTTTGTGTCCCTCCCGATACCATCTTGTTTCATTTATTCTTTTCCTACCCCCTTAACCCCCACCCCCATTGCATCTCCACTTCCTCATATCAGGGAGATCATATGATAGTTGTCTTTCTCCAATTGACTTATTTCGTTAAGCATAAAACCCTCTAGTTCCATCCATGTCAACGCAAATGGTAAGATTTCATTTCTTTTGATGGTTGCATAGTATTCCATCGTATATATATATACCACATCTTCTTTATCCATTCATCTGTTGATGGACATCTAGGTTCTTTCCATAACTTGGCTATTGTGGACATTGCTGCTATAAACATTCGGGTGCACGTGCCCCTTCAGATCACTATGTTTGTATCTTTAGGGTAAATACCCAGTAGTGCAATTGCTGGGTCATAAGGTAGCTCTGTTTTCAACTTTTTGAGGAACCTCCATGCTGTTTTCCAGAGTGGTTGCACCAGCTTGCATTCCTACCAACAGTGTAGGAGGGTTTCCCTTTCTCCACATCCTCACCAGCATCTGTCAAAATATTCCTATTTTTATCAATGATCTGTGTGAAGTTGGATTTTCTACATATGCTTCAAATAAAACCACATATTATAATTGATTGCATACAAAAACCAATGTGAGAATCTAGTTAACTTTTATTAAGTCAAACAAAGAATTTTGCAAAATTTTATGCAATACATTCTCACTAACATCTTGTTTTGTTTTATTTTAGAAAGTTTATTATTTATGTGAACAAGTATTGGTTTTATTTTTATTATTTTAATTGAATTAATATTTACTGTTAACCTTCAGCATGGTAAATGTAGATATATTTGACCAAAATAACAGAAGCACTTTGGGGTTCTGTTATAAATTTTTATAATATAAAGGGATAAAAATGAGAAGAGCTAACATAAGCTGTTTTTCATTAGATAATAACAAAATTATTAGGTACTGTTTATATATTAGGAATTGTTCTAGGGATCAGTGTATGACAAAAAAAAAAGCAGAACATACATTTAATTTAACATCTAGTAGAGAAAATATTTTTGAAAACATTTGACCTTATTCTTGAACCACCAATGTGGAATATATGTATTAATAAATAAAATTTACTGTGTTCCTGCAATATGTCAGGTACTTTATATTTACATAATTTCTAATTTTTACAAAATCTCTTTAAAGTATCCTCATTTCAAAAATGAAGGAGTTGAGATCTATTGAAGTGATATGCTCATGAATACATGCCTACTTACTGACAAAGCCATGAATCAAACAGGTCTGTCAGTTTCTAAAGTGCATTATACAAAACTTGCTTAAGTGCAAGTTTGATGACCCA
>ML108245.1:25731-45607 GCA_003697995.1 Taxidea taxus jeffersonii | reverse complement strand
GTCCTTGTGCATTCGTTAAATGTAGTTAGGTAATTACTTTTAGCAAAGTAATTGTGTACTTCTGGGCTAGGTGAATGTGTTATGAAAATTCTTGGACATTTTTAGAGATCTTTGAAAAAGATGTCGGGGATCTTTGCAAGAAAATACTATGAATTCGAAGATGGACGAGAACGTGAGAAGAGAGCTTAATATTAGTAGTCTGAAAAATCTGCATGAAAAATGAGGACAGAGAATGCTTTAAATGCATTGCAATGAGAACTTGAAAATGAGAATTTTCCCCTGATACTCTCCGTGAAAACCCTGATGTCACTTGTTCATTTGGGAGCAGCTGCCTGGGCGGATGGCAGTTTTCATCAGAGACAGGAGGGGTGGATCTTGTGTGCAGGTCAGAAATGTGTTAGAGCTTCCTGACGTCTTTAAAGTTGGGAGAGAGCTCTCCCTGAAGCCTGTAGGTATGAGGAGGGTGCTGAGTCATCCTCATTGTCTTCTAAGGCTAAGATCTCAAGGAACCAGGTAGGCTCTATGGAAGATCCTGTGGACCCTATCAGAAGCATGAAAATAGGGTATCTTTGGGAAAAAACAAACAAAAAAAAAGCATCTCCTGCAAAACCAAAATATAAGTGAGATTAGAGATTAGCATTAATAGAACTATTTTGAATCTGAAAATTGGCTTCATGTTGTAAGTCTTGACTGTATATTGGACCTATATTTACTCTAAGTGAGTGGGGAAGAGGACTTACGAGGAAGCAGAGAAGAATAACACCCCCAGGGTCGCCGGACACAGTGGAGAAAAGTATTTATTTTTAGTCTTATACTTAAAATGCAACCCATATTTACTACGATGTGAGGTGATTTTCATATTCAAAACAGATGGCAGAAGAACCCAAGGCAGGGTCTGAGAAGTGTTATTTACCATAGAATGCTACAGCTCTTGACCAAGTACCCTGTGAAAGGGGGTGCTCAGTAGAAGAGGATGAGGTCATGCAGGAACCATCAACAGTCTTCGAGGTGCCATCTTTTGGTGCTTATGCTCACTCTCCTTCCTAGGTGTGATTTGTGAGCTTGAAAGACAGTGGTCTAAGTTGGCTGTTTCTTAAAGTAATTTGAAAAAAAAAAAAAAGGTATATACTGAGGAATATAATGTCTGGTTTGCTATCCAATAAGAAAAAATTTACTCTCTCTCGTTTTTTTAAGATTTTATTTTTTTTTGACAGAGAGCACAGGCAGGGGGAATGGCAGGCAGAGGGAGAGGGAGAAGCAGGCTCCCTGCTGAGCAGGGAGCCTGATGTGGGGCTCGATCCCAGGACCTTAGGATCACGACCTGAACTGAAGGCAGACGCTTAACTGGCTGAGTCACCCAGATGCCCTGAAAAAAATTTACTCTTCATGTAGGTTATATTGACTACATGTTTAAGAGCTTGCCCCTGAACTAGCAGACACCAGTCTTGATATCCGTATTGTGCTGTTTCTGTTAGCAAAAGCTTGTAGGGTTTATCCTTTAAAATGGCATCTGACCTAATGGTGGGTGATCTTTTCCTCCGAGAAAGCAGGAACATGGGGGAGGGAGGGATTACATCCTGCGGGGATGCCGATTAGTGAATCCACATATGTCCACTTGGTTTCTCAAGGCCCGATGCTGGGAATGGAGAATAGAGTTAGAAACTTGGAACCTGTTTCTTTTTTATGCCATGGTGTTCAGTACAAAGTCTGTGGCCTTGAGGATCATCATCACTGAAGGATGTTGTTGTCATTCTTAAGCATTTCTCTTTTTGTTTTTGGAAAAAAAGATCCTCAGTAGTAGTTACAGAACAGTGAAAGTTGTCTTGGGCTCCCATACTCATTGTCAGGGAGGAGGTTTTTTTTCCTTCCTTAAAAAAATATACCTTTGTTTTCACATTGCCTTGTTCAGAGTAGGCCTCCTGGATGATCTTTTTACAGGAACCTCATTAACAACAAAAATGATGGAAAGCAGCCAACATTTAGTGCTTTCTAAGGGCCAACCACTGTGCTAAGTGTTCAACGTGGGTCCCTTCACTTGATTAATTTAAAATAAATTATTGATTTATTTAATCCGATTTCCACTTTCTGATATGGAAACTGAGGCTTAGGAAAATTTGCCCAGTCACAGGGTTTAGTGAGTGGGAGAGATGGAATTCAGACCCAAGAAAGTGGACTCCGAGTCTGTGCCTTTTCTTCACCTTCCAGGGCCGATCTGTTGTGAAATCCTGTTGATTCGAAGTATATTTGGAAACTTTGGTTTTATTTTCCATTGCCATCACTCTGGTGCAGGCCCCCTTTGTCTTGTGTGTGGACCACAAAAGTAGTCTCCTTATTAGTCTGCCTGGTTCCATTCTTGCCCCCCTCCAGTTCCTTCTCCCCAAGAGAGTGATCATGGTCTACTTGCTAGAGAAGCTTTACCCTTAGGATAATGCCAGGGCTCTCATTCACCGCCTCTACGGCCCTCCCTTACCTACACCCTGGTTAGGTCTGCAGTCTCATCGACTTCTCGTTTCTCCCACATTTCTGTGTTTTCCAGGGAGCTTCTTAAAATGTTAACTTTGGGGTTCCACTTTGGGAAAGTCCAGTGGACTAGGTATGACGATGGACTCTGGATATCAGGGATTTTGGTCAGCCAGTTTCGGGAGAGCTTTGCTCTAGAAAATGTGTTCTTTCAATATTAGTTGTAGCTTAGACGTGGAAGCTGCTCTTGGTCTTTTGTAAATGCCAAGGAGGGTCTACCTTGAATTCTCCAGAGTTTTAGCTCCGCTGATGAGAGCTGCTGTGCTAGAACTAAGCTTCCTGAAGGGACATTTCCCCCACTGCTCATTAAGGCTTTGCTTCCCCTTCTGTAACTGAGAAGCTGCTTTGGTGAGAGAGAAAGAGACCAAGTTGGTTTCTAGGCGGTTTACGGAATCTTCAGCAGAACTAAGGCCACCTTTAATTTCTTATAGGAACTCCCTCTGTTTAACTTTCATTGCTCTTATTAAAAACAACAACAACAAACTAAAAAGCAAAACAAACAAAAAAACCTTGAGAGGTAAAATGCAGATATTCAGACATGGAAATGTAACTGTGAATGAATCCTTACCTTTAACAGAAAATATATTAAACTAAATCTTATTCCATATTTACTGTGGTCCCAAGCCTAACCCTGGGATTTTTCTTCCTTTTGATTCTACCTTTATTGATTTGTAAGTATGTTCTTTTGGTTTTAACTTTTGAAGTATTAGAGGTTGTGGAACATTGAAGTTACAGAACATTAAGAATAAAATAATTCCTTATAAGTTTATGAAAGTTTCAAAAAAAGTTTCAAATCCTAGAGAAAAAAATTTTTTTTTAAATTTTTATTTTTTAATTTAAGCTTTATTTAAACATATAATGTAACCCCACCACCCTCTCCCAACCCCTCTTCCCCCCACCCCCCTCAGTTTGTTTTATGACATTAAGAGTCTCTTTTGGTTTGTCTCCCTCCCGATCCCATCTTGTTTCATTTTTACTTTTCCTACCACCTTAACTCCCACCCCCGTTGCATCTCCACTTCCTCATATCAGGGAGATCATGTGATAGTTGTCTTCTAGAGAAAAATTTTAAAACCTCTTCAATGGGGACGCCTAGATGGCTTGGTCAGTTAAGTGTCTGCCTTCAGCTCAGCTCATGATCTCAGGGTTCTTGGATCAAGCCCTGAGTCGGGCTCCTTGCTCAGTGGGGAGCCTGCTTCTCCCTCTCCCTCTGCCCGCTGCTCCCCCTGCTTGTGCCCTCTCTCTCAGATAAATAAATAAACTTTAGAACAATACAAAACCTCTTCAGTAGTTTTGTCTATAGAGTGTGTATTCTAGATGAAGGAACTATTATGGAATACATATACAGATATGAATTATATTTATAGATTAAGTTTTATATATAGTTTTATCTCTACCCTTAGCACATATGCCAAGTATTCCTTTTTTTTTGTTGTTTTTTAAGATTTTATTTATATTTATCTGACAGACAGAGATCACAAGTAGGCAGAGAGGCAGGCAGAGAGAGAGGGGGAAGCAGGCTCCCCGCCGAGCAGAGAGCCGGATGCGGGACTCGATCCCAGGACCCTGAGACCATGACCCGAGCTGAAGGTAGAGGCTTAACCCACTGAGCCACCCAAGCACCCCTATACCAAGCATTTCTAATTTGATTTGTAAGCCGTTTAGTTGTACCACATGCACATGGACACGAAGAACAAGTACTGTTAATGTTACAAGATTCCATGTGTTTATTTCGTTAATTCCAAGCACTCTACTACAGTTTATTCTATTGCAGTGTTGATCTTTATTTCCCCATTTGTACCAAAGAGAATTTTATTAGGTTGATGTTTCTTCTTGGCATGTCTGTAAGTTCAGCAAATATAGCAACTGAAGTGTTAAATTTCAGTCAAAAATAGAACTCCTCAGCCTCCTTTTGGAAATTTTTTTTCATTCATGCTCAGGATGCAAGTATGAAGTGTTCAGTTCTGCCCTCTGCTGGTCATGTCAAATTATGGCGAGGGGATTGGAATTCTCAGAAAAGCGTTATTTCCTTCCAAGCGTATGGAGTGGCTGGAAGACATTTTAAAATGTCAGCACTGCAAAATCTATTCACTAGAAAATTAATTGTAATAGTTTTGATTTTTAAAGTTTAAAAATTTGTTCATTTAGTGAATTTGTAAAACTGGAGAGACGTATACGTTTCTGCTCTTTTTTAATTGCTGAAGAAAATAGTATTTGTGGTTTGGTTTTCCTCAAGTACAGATGAAAGCAAATATGCATATAGTTAAGGTTACAATAGCATTAGGGAGAAAATGTCCAATATTTTAAATGCTGATACTGATAAAGTTAAAGGATTTTTTTTTCTCTACTGACACAGCACTTACTCAGTTAAAGGTTTTGATAATTCCCTTGAGTTTTAGGTTCCAACAACATACCTTTTTCTTTATTTTTTTAAAAAAGATTTTATTTATTTATTTATTTGACAGACAGAGATCACAAGTAGGCAGAGAGGCAGGCAGAGAGAGAGGGGGAAGCAGGCTCCCCGCTGAGCAGAGAGCCCGATGTGGGGCTCGATCCAAGGACCTGAGATCATGACCTGAGTCGAAGGCAGAGGCTTTAACCCACTGAGCCACCCAGGTGCCTCATACCTTCTTCTTTAGATAGAACAGATTTTTCATTAAGTTGAATTTGCTGAATGATTTTCTCCTTTAGCTAAAGGATTAACTCTTATTAAAATATTCTTTGACTTTTAAGGATTTGCACAGAAGTTTGGAACTTTGTAAAGGAGCTTATATCAAGATACAAAGATAGCGGAAGTGTACAGATGGGATGGGCTGCAAATGCGAATTTGAGGCCAACCATCCACCAGATATAGCCAACTCCTATCAACACCTAGAACTGATGGAAGCCAGTTTGTATTTTCTGTGGACTGAATAGGAAAGTGACTACTGATTAAACGAGACTTCGTTTTCCTTAGCTATGAGAAGCAGTATCTGTAAGCATGGGGAAGGTTTCCACGGGGTAAGATTAAGCACTGTACAATTAAGGCATATCCTGTTTAGAACCCTGTCCGATCACGGCTTTAATTAAGGTCACACTGACATTTGATAGTTTGAGACTAAAATCCTGGTAAAGAGTACTGAGCTGGGTGATGAGAATTGCTTTTGTTTTTAAACTATTACTAATTGAGTGACCTCGCTGGTGAAATGAAGCACAGTTCAGTGACCTCTAATGGCCTTTTTAATAATAATAGTGACCATTTTTGTGTGACCTTGCTTTTGCAAAGGGTTTTCCACATGTCATTTGATCCTTGTAACACCCCCAGGGGCTATTATCATGTCCACCTTAGAGAGAGGGAGACTGGACATAGTAATTAGCAGAGAAATGGTTCCCATCTAAGTCTGTTGAACTTTAAATGCCTGCTCTTAACCTTCATGCCTATTATGCAGGTCTGTGAGTCTATTTTAGAATAATCATTATAGGCTGTGAATACAAGCGTGTTAGCATTTCACAAGTCTGTTCAGAAGCAAAGGCACAAGTTCTAACAGGCGCCTCTCCTTCATCCGTAATTTCAGAAAATAAGGAATAGGTCGGAGAAACAAGAGTAAAGTAATAAACTATCTTATTTATCCCAATGGGACCGCACATGGATATATTGAGAAATTTGTTGGTTCCTACGTGCCGACTGTTACATCAGTTTAAGCACGTGTTTTTTTAGAAGCGGCTTTTCAAAGTCTTCTATTTTGTTTAGTTATATTTGAGCTCCGTAGATCAAGGCGCTGCATATGAAGAAAGGCCTTGTTTTTAACGGGTGATGATAATAGCTTTAGCTGTAATGGCGATGCATTCCACTAATTATAGAATCATTTTCCCTTCTGAGCACTCTGGAGGCACTCTCTTCTCTACGCAAGCAGAACTTATTACAGATCTTCCTCTCACTTCCAGGTTGCTTCCTCCACTGCACATGGCTGGTGACACATTTTAAGGCTGAGCCTTTATTTTAGCTCCTCTTTCTGCGAATAGAGTCTCAACAGCCAGCCTCCTCTTCTTGGCATGTGTTTTCCTGGCGCCAATGGTCAAAGCTCTAGTTCCCGCAGAGGGACAGAGAGCCCCTGCCCTCAGCCTTCCTCTCATCCCCTCCCTCATCGGTGGTTGCCACCACGGGCCGTAATGCTTACCCTTTACACCTCGTCTAACGGACTTCTGACCTTGTCTCGTCTGCAGTCCGGGTCTGAACCTGAATGTCCTCCTCCGGGCCCTTTTGATACTCAGAGCTCATTTTTAAATAACAAGCTCTTCCCCCTGCCCCCCTCCCCAAATTCCTAGTACTTCTTTCTTTAACTCCACTTTGGTTTCCTTTGGCCAAACCATAGTTTTTGAAATTCACTTCGTTGGCCTTGCCTTTGGATCTTCTCATCTCATCGTGCCAGGAGGTAGGGCGTGTGCCTGTTTGTTCTAGCTGTAGCTTCCTTCCCTGCTTCCTTCTTCCTGGGCAGTCCCCAGGTCATTGGGAACCTCCCCACAAGGGCCCTATTGCCGGTACCTACTTCTGGTGTGAGCCGGAGGGTGAGGCGCCCGTAGAAACTCAAGTCACGCTGGATACCAAGCTAGCAGATTCTGCTTCTGGAAGGCTTGCTATCTGCTAAACTGATCTGAGCAGAGAAAAACGTGCTCCTGAGCATTTCACAGACTTTGACCTTCTGGACTTTCTACCTTGCTACCCAGCCCTGCTCTCTTGCACAAAGCCGGCAGCAGTTACTGGAGAAAGCCACTCTGCCTTCCAGAGGCCCAGTCTGAGTTGCCTGCGGACCTCAGACTGCTTGGCAGCCAGTTTCTTTCCGTCCGAAACGTGCCTTCCTTCTTCTCAACAGCCATGTAGTCCCTCGACTGTGACCTGGGGCCCTCTAGCTTTACTGGGAAGTTTGCATTTTTATGTAATCTTTCTCTTCCTCTTACATGAAGTAACTCTTACAATATTTATGGAAAAGTTATTTCTACTTTTTTACCACTGTTTGTCCTTTGTTATCCAATGTCTGGGCCCGTCAGTGAATTTAAGATATTTCTGAAAACATGTCTGTTCCCTTAGTTTTGAGAATTCACCTTTTACTTCTTTCTAGGAGAATTTGAGGCAACTTAACAGTCCTTCCCGAAAGCCCAAGCCCCTCTTCACTGGGCTGACTGCAAAACAGTACTTTTTTTTCCTGCTTCATGCTGCTAAAATGTGGGAACTTCCCAAAACAAAGCCCTTAGGTTTCTCTTCCCACCTCTTCCCCCTGTTCTTTGTCTGGACTCCTACTTCTGGGTATGCTTACTGAACTTTCAAGCAAATTCCCAACTCCAGTCGGGCTCGCAAGCCCCAGTTGCGTGTATCTGCTTCCCTGCTGGAAACCTCCAGTGTCCCGGTTGGCATCTTAAAATCTCAGCATCCCTGAGATCAGACTCCTTTGCAAAGGTCATCAAGTGGTCCTACTTCTGGAAAGTGGCATTATTCTCATTTTTTCTCCCAGGCACAAAGCCTTGACTGCCAGTCTGCCCCGATGGCTCTGTGGCCCGTCCCCTGTGCCCAGTTGAGCTGCGAGGAGGGTCCGCTTCTTGAACCTCAGGGTGCCTGGATCAGTCCCCCTAATTGCAGCCCCCCTCCTCATTCTGACACATTTTTACAGCGATGGAGTCTGATTTATTTTACTTTAATTTGCAAACATCACAGGGAGCTCTCCAGTCCTACCTGATGTAGACATGCCCCGACGACATTCAAGGTCCTCTTCACACCTTCTGTGGTGCTTTCCCTCCTCCTCCCCTCAGCTGAGTTGGACTCACTGTCCCTGACACACCCCATGATTCTCTGTCCCTGATTTGTCAATAGCCCCCTTTTCCTGAACGCTTTCCAGCCATTATTTTCAGTTTTCAATACTAATTTTCAATTTTTTTGAAGATTTTATTTATTTATTTGAGAGAGAGAGAGAGATCATGAGCAGGGGGCAGAGGGAGAGAGAGAAACAAACTTCCCGTTGAGCAGGGAGCCTGAAAGGGGACTCAGTCCCAGGACCCTGGGATCATGACCTGAGCTGAAGGCAGACACTTAACCAATTGAGCTACCCAGGAGCCACACATTTTTTTTTTTTTTAATTTTAATGCTTTTTAAACCTTCTGAAAGGGTTTTCCTGGTAACCTCACTGAGAAGGAATCTTACCTTGGTTTGATTACTATTACACAGGTATTTTCCTACGGTACATACTATTCTCCTCTATTTTATAGTATATTTGTATGTTTTATGCTAGTCTATGGGATTTTGACTGAAGCACTTGGGAGTTTAGACACACTTGGGTTTGAATCCTAGCTTATATACCCTGCAGCTATATGATTTGGAGGCAAGTTACTGACTTGAGCCTCAGTTTCTTCATCTATAAGATGAGGAAAATAGAAGGGATTTTGGTGAGCATCAAATAAAATATTGGGCACTTGGGGAAAGTGAAATAGCTTTATAGCACCTATGGTGGAATCCCTAGCTGTTTGAGTCTTGGCTTCGCCTCATACTTACCATGTGGTATTGGTCAGCTCCTTTGTCCTTCTGTGGACGTCTGTTCCTAGATGGTGGATGGGGAGGCCAGTGGCCACATGGGTTGTCATGAGGATAATGCAACATGTAGCAGAATGGGTGCTCAGGAGGGGCAGAGCATGCCAGGACTTTTCCAGGTAAGGTTCCTATGTCCTCTCCTTTTATCTTAGTTCTCAAAAGGTCCCTCTCTCCCCATGGGCTGGTTGCATTACTAGTTTATAGGCAAGGAAGCCAAGTTTCCATGGCTGTTTCCAGAAAAATATGGAACTATGATCTATGATTTAAACCCAGAAGGTACCTGGCTTAAATTTCATATACTTTTTGTTAGATCATGATAAGCTACTATGTAGTAGGGGATTCAGTCAATGCTAATATCTGTATCCACGTAAGAACGATACATAGTCCATGTCTTAGGAAAAGCTGTGGTCTAGGTGGGGGTGGGGAGCCCACAGACAACATGAGAAAGAAAGAGAAGTCAACTTCAACAGAGAAAATGCTGCTTCGGAAGTGGTGTGGGAATACGGAAGATGGCTCGATTAACTCTACCTGGGAGAGGCCAGAGGAAGGTGGTCTTCACTTCAGAGAGATGCCATCTGAATGTCACTTGAAAGTAGAAGTTTCCTAGGTGGAAAAGCCAAGTGGGCCTTGGGAGAAGAACTGACTTCTGTCCCAGGAGCATCGGCCTCCGAAAGATCTTGGTGCATTCAGGAAGTGGCGAGCATTCCCAGGTTGGCAGACACAAAGGGCGGTAGAGAAGGATGGGAGCAGAGAGGGATGGGCCATTGGCCATTTAGAAGGATGGCCTCATCTGAGGTCTGAATTCTATCTTGGGATCGTTGGAGATCTGAAAGGTTTTTAGCACCAAGAAAAGAACATGTTCACCTTTGCATTTGCTGAAGACTTCCTGCATGGTGGGACGTGAGCTACAGGGGAATCGTGGCTGCTTATGACATTACTGAAATCTTTTAAACTGGGTCTGAGTGGCTCGGATGAGGAGAGGCTGATTCTAGAGACACATGTGAACTGGACATGATTGGATTTGCTGACTTACTTTAGGAGACTGGATGGGGATGTGTAGTGATTTTTGATAATTCATAATCTTAAAATTTTTGATGGACGATACACAACTTGTTAGTCCATGGGAGGACTCCTTAGCTATATCATAAAACAAGGAAAGAAAAGAAAAAGAAAGCTGACCATCTGGATAAGGGCACATCAAACCTAGTTAGATGCCTTTCGTTTATTGTTTTTGATTTTTAGAGGGGCTAAAACTTGGGATGTTTATAAATGTGTATCCCTGAAAAGAGTCCCGAGCAGAGGTCAACACTCAGCTGGGTTTAAGGCAGATCAAACCATTTCTTTAAATTCCAAACCAGTGACTGTTTGTGAAATTGTATTTCAGGCTGCTTAGATTTTATTGATTACCGGCTCAAAAGCTGTTAGTCTCTGCACAGGGCTTTCTTTTTAATTTATCCACATTGCTCATGCTGCATTTTCAGAGGAAGTGCCAGGGATGGAAAGCTGAGTCAGGAAACTGGTTCCAGTAATGGTGTGGGAGGCGGTCAGGGCAGGCTTAAGTCTGAAGTAGAGATCCTGCACTTGCTTCAAAGGAGGGATTTTGTTTTTTCTTTTCTTTTTTTTTTTAACTGCTTCCAACAACCGGAGTGGAGAATGCTAGAGCTGGAGATCCTGGTTGGCCCTGGGGGTGGTGAGAGAAATAATCCACCTGTGTTGTGGGAAGGGCCTCATAGAAAAGGTGTGTCAGGACCTATGTCCAGGAAAGGTGAAGCAAACTGTTTTGAGCAAAATGATGGAATTTGAACATCTGTGGGTTAGTAGGAATCACTGAGGAACTCACACACAGGTGTCAGATTAATAGACACAATTGTTAACCTGAGTCATAATACATAGGAAAGACAAGAAGAAAGAAGAAAAATGAAGTCCAGAAACATACAAAAGATGCATTTTGCTACATGAGAAGGCTTTTAAAAGTTTTAGGAAGAGTGGCACAGCAATAGAATTATGGGATATTAAGCTCCTTTACTCTTAATCATACTTGCTGAAATCTAGAAAATGAAAGTTAAAATTTGTTTTGTTTTGGTGATAGCGGGAGTGTAACTACCAACTTTATAAACCGTTGATTTACCTAACTGCTTACATTGTTCACCATGAGAAATTACAGCTTACCTTACAGTGCTTTGCTATTAGTACTTTGTAGGATGACCGTCTTCCGGAGCTGGTGAAGTTTAGATAACTGTGTCGCATTTCCCAGTGCATCTGCAATAAAGTAGTTGCTCACCAGTAATTACTCCCAAGAACCAGAGTGTGCGTGGGGTAGTAAGAAGTGTGTGGGAGTGTGCGGCTTCATTAATGGGGTGCTTTCTTAGTCATCGTTGTATTAGTTTAATGCTTTCCTTGAAATGTCAGTTAGAGAGGTAATAGCTTCTGTTATGGCCACACTCTGGTATGTACTGCAGGATTTATTTCTCCTTTTTTCCGGAAGAAGTAGCACAGTAATACAGCCTCCTTCATGGCTCCATTATATGAAGGTAAAAGTAGTAAATGATTATAACATTAACTATTGCTAATAATTGTGTTTATTGAATACTTACTAGAGCTTGAAGCACTGTGATTTGCAAAAATATCGTTCTTTCCTCATTTTACAGAGGAAATGTTGACATTCAGGGGAATTAAGTAACTTGTTCAAAATTGAGAGTAGAAAGAAACCAAGGTTTAAATTAAAATTTTTTTTAAACTCTAAAAGTACCTCTTAATTGCCATAAGATCCTAACTTTTCCTCTTGTTTTTTTATTTCTGTCAGCTGGGTAATGCTAGAAGCTGTGTTAAATATTGAATCCAACCAGATGCCAAGTTATATTCAGCTTGGATTGTTTTTTTTTTTTTTAAATCATTTTTTGTTGTTGTTCCATGTTTTGGGAGATTTTTGATGACTGATTGGATTTCTTTGCTGGTTATGGGTCTCTCTCTCTCTCTTTTTTAAAAAAATATTTTATTTATTTATTTGACAGAGATCACAAGTAGGCAGAGAGGCAGGCAGAGAGAGAGGAGGAAGCAGGCTCCCTGCTGAGCAGAGAGCCCAGTGTGGGGCTCCATCCCAGGACCCTGGGATCATGACCTGAGCCGAAGGCAGAGGCTTTAACCAACTGAGCCACCCAGGCACCCCAACCATTAATTCTTTAGTAGGATTTGTGGTTATTCCAAATTTTTTCTTGCGGTTGACTTCATTTCATAGCGTTGTGGTCTGAAAATATGCATGGTATGATCACGGTCTTTCTGTACTTGTTGAGGGTTGATTTGTGACCCAGTATGTGATATTCTGGAAAATGTTCCTTGTGCACTTGAAAAAAAAATGTGTATTCTGCTACTTTAGGATGAAATGTTCTGAATTTTTTTGTTAAGTCCCTCTGGTCCAGTGTGTCATTCAAAGCCCTTGTTTCCTTGTTGATTTTCTGCTTAGATGGTCTGTCCTTTGGCTGTAAGGGGGTTTGTTAATGTTGTGTACTATTATTGTATTATTATGAATGAGTTTCTTTATGTTTATTATTAATTGATTGATATATTTGGATGTCCCAAGTTGAGAACATAAATATTCACAATTCTTAGATCTTCTGGATGGATAACCCCTTGTTATAATGCCCTTCTTCATCTCTTATAGTCTTTGGTCTAAAAACTAATTTGTTGGGATGCCTGGGTGGCTTAGTCAGTTAAGCATCTGCCTTTGGCTCAGATCATGATCCTAGGGTTTTGGGATTGAGTCCCACATCGGGCTCCTTGCTCAGCAGGGGCCTGCCTGCCCTTCCCTTTGCTTGTGCTCTGTCTTTCTCTGTCTCAAATAAATAAGAATCTTCAAAAAAAAAAATCTAACTTTTGAGGAACCTCCATACTATTTTTCAGTTTGCATTTCCACCAACAATGGAAAGGGATCCTTTTTGCCCACATCCTTGTCACACCTGTTGTTTCTTGTGTTGTTTTTGGCCATTCTTACAGGAGTGCGGCACTATCTCATTGTGGTTTTGATTTGTGTTTTCCCTGAGGATCAGTGATGTTGAACATTTTTCATGTGCCTGTTGGCCATCTGTAGGTCTTTTTTTTTTTTTTTTTTAATGTCAGTTTATGTCTTCTGTCCATTTTTTTCATTGGATTGCTTTTCTTGGTGTCGACTTCTATAAGTTATTTCTATATTTTATTAGACATGTCATTTGAAAATATCTCCTCCCATTCTGTAGGTTGCCTTCTTGTTGGGTTGATTGTTTTATTCCCTGTGCAGAAGCTTTTTGTTTTGATGTGGTACCAATAGTTTATTTTTGATTTTGTTTCCCTTGTCTCAGGACACCTCTCTAAAGGGAAATTGCTGCAGCTAATGTCAAAAAAAGTTACCACCAGTGTTCTGTACCAGGATTTTTATGTTTTCTGGTCTCACATGTAGGTCTTTAATCCACTTTGTATTTGTTTTTGTGCATGGGCTAAGGAAGTGGTCAGGTTTCCTTCTTTTGCATGTTGCTGTCCAGTTTTCCCAACACCATTTGTTGAAGGGTCGGTCTTTTTCCTGTGGGATATTCTTTCCTGTTTTGTCAAACATCAATTGAACATATAATTGTGGGTTCACTTCTGGGTTTTCTGTTCTGTTCCATCTTTCTAGGTGTCTATTTTTGTGCCAGTACCATACTGTTTTGATCACTACTGCTTTGTAATGCATCTTGATGTCTGGACTTGTGATGCTTGCAGCTTTTCTTTTCTTTTTCAAGACTGCTTTGGTTATTCAGGGTCCTTTGCGGTTCCATAGAAATTTTGGGGCTGTTCTAGCTCTGTAAAAATGCTGGCGGTATTTTGGTAGGGATCGCATTAAATGTGTAGATTGCTTTGTATAGTGTAGACATTTTAATAACATTTGTTCTTCCAATTGATCAGCATGGAATGTTTTCCCATAGCTAAGAAAATAACACTTTCTATTATCCTGAAACATTTTCAACGACTTTGACTCTTCTATAGCAATTCTACAGAGTTGTGCTATTGGTTTTTGTTGTGGTGGTGGTTTCACAATTAAATTGTCAAGGAAAACCAAAATATTGGAAGTACAATTTGGTCCGCTATCATAGATCTACAATTTTTCTGACAGTCATGAAATAAAAAGTTCAAATGAGCTAAAATAGGCATATAAATGGATCTTTCATCATTCATCTAGTGCTAATTATAACTTATTGCTGGCTTATTACAAAATTACTTACAATGATTAGTAAGAAAACAAAATATCATTAAAAAATGAAGACATCGTTAAAAAAATTAGCTGCCAGTGGAAAGAAAAAGAAAAAGAGAATAAAATGGAGCCAGGAAAGAGGCTGATAATAAACACATATTCTGGAATTCTGAAACGTGTGGCAGGTGGGCCTGTATTTAAGTTTTTTTTTTTTTTTAAAGATTTTATTTATTTATTTGACAGAGATCACAAGTAGGCAGAGAAGCAGGCAGAGAGAGAGAGGGGGAAGTAGACTCCCTGCTGAGCAGAGAGCCCGACGTGGGGCTCGATCCCAGGACTCTGAGATCATGACCTGAGCCAAAGGCAGAGGCTTTAACCCACTGAGCCATCCAGGCGCCCATGTACTTAAGTTTTGTAATAGCCAAAACCATAAACAAATTTGGTTAACACAGTGGTCCATAAGATGGAAAAAGTACAAATAAACTCAAGACACCATAATATTTAATTTTTTCGGTTAAGCTATAAAATTCTAAGATTTTTGTGATGGGATGAATATTTTCAGCTGTCTTCTTTTAACCGGACTAGCAGTCTCTCTTTCTTAGTGGTCACACCCACGCATAGCTTTCAGGTGAAGGAATTCTTGAAGCCAGTAGGACCAGGTATAGGTAAAAGGGCCCTTGGGTGGCTGGAGGTAGATTTTATCTGTGCACTTGGTGGGGGAATAGAATATATGTATAGAAGTGGATGAGGGGCATACTTTGCTGCTGTTGTTGTTTTCTCCCTTAGTCAAGCTTAAAAATATTAATTATGGATAATTGACATACAATGTTGTAAAGTTTCAGATGCATAGCACAGTTGGCTAAGTGGTCGACTCTGGATTTTGGCTCAGGCCATGAAATCAGGATCCTGGAATTGAGCGCCGCATCTGGCTCTACACTCAGCAGGCGTCTGCTTGAGGTTCTTGCTCTCTCCCCCTCCCCCCACTATCGATCTCTCTCCCTCTGTAAAATCAATAAAATTGTATACACAGTTACCATCTGTCACTGTACAACATTATCAATATTATTGACTATAATTCCCGGTCCTGTACTTTTCGTCCTCCTGACTTACCTGTTTTGTAACTGGAAGTTAGTACCTCTTGAATCCCCGTCACTTACTTCTCCTATCCCTTCTGGCAACTACCAGTTCTCCCTATTTATAAGTCTGTATCTCTTGTTTGTTTATTCCTTCCTTCCTTCCTCCCTCTCTCTCTCTTTCTTAAGATTTTATTTATTTGAGAGGACGAAAGTGAGAGAGATCACAGAGGCTAAAGGAGAGGCAGACTCGTCACTGAACAGGGAGCCTGAAGCGGGGCCCTATCCCAGGACCCTTAGGTCATGACCTGGGCTGAAACTTAACCGAATGAGCTAGCCAGACACCCCTCTTGTTTGTTTTGTCATTTGTTTTTCTTTTTAGATTCCACGTAAAAGTGAAATCATATAGTATTTGTTTTTCTCTGATTTATTTCATTTAGTTTAATAAGTCTGTCTGTGTTACAAGTGACAAGATCCCATTCTTTTTCATGGCTGAGTAATAATCCAGGGTCTGTATGTGTGTGTGTGTGTGTGTGTGTGCACATGCGCCCCACACCTTCTTTATCTGTTCGTCTGTTGATGGGCTCTTCAGCTGTGTCTCTGTCTTGCCAGTTGTAAATAATGTTGCAATGAACATAGGAACAGAGGACCTGGAGAGACATTTTTCCAAAGAGACATAACAGTTGGCCAGCAGAAAGAAATGATTCTCAACATCATTAATCATCCGGGAAATGCAAATCCAAACTACAATGAAATATTACCCCACGCTGGTCCGAATGGCTAGCGGCAAAAAGAAAAGAAATAACAAATGTTGGAGAGGATGTGGAGAAAATGTTACCCTTGGACACTGTGTTGGGAACACAGGTTGATGCAACCACTGTCGAAAACCATATGGAGTTTCCTCAAGAAATAAAAAATAGTATTTCCATACGATCCAGTATTCCACCAGTGGGTATTTACTCAAGGAAAACTCAAACACTAATTTGAAAGCATATATTCACCCTCGGTCAAACTTCTGATATTTGATGGGGGATTGTTCTTCCTGGAGTATCTGAGATACAGTTCTGTATTTTACCACTCATGAAGCACTATCAGAAAAATATTAACATGACATTTTAAGGTGATAACTAAATCCTCACTTTGACTTGAAAAATCTCAGTGAAGCATTCTTAGACTGCCTAACTCTGAATATTATATTTTCCAGTGGGTTCTCTAAAACAAACTATGGATTATAGCTCTGAGTTATTTTGGGGTCATTATTAAATATCTGCTATAAGTAACGGTTCTTTCTTTTTTGATAGTGGGCTTATGGTCTATTTATGTCACTTTTAGTGTGTGATTTTAAATCTTCTGATGTGCCTGTGGTGGAAAGCTTATATTTGTTTTCTTTAACAGGAAGAAATGATCCAGTTCAACAAAAGTCAAACAGATTTCAAGAATTTAAAGGAGTGGGGTAGTGTCATGGGAACATAATCCTGTTTTAACCCAGATATAAAATTATGATTTGATTTGTCAAAAAAAATTTTTTTTTTTTATTGCTCTTGACCCTTGTAGTTCCTTAATACTCATGGTGTGTCTGCTTTGTGTACAGAACAATATTCTGGGGAAAAGGGGGGCTACGGGATATGGTGGTTGGAGCGAGGGGCTTATAAGCCTATTTGGGAAAATAACAGATATATTTCTGAAATGTTAGAAAAAAATGACAACAGAAAAAAAGACGTTCGTGGATGGTTGAGGAGAGACCACAGAGCAATCATTAGTTAAATTCAAAATTTAGGAACAATCAGTGCAAATGCCAAGACAGCTCTGGGGACCAGACTTCGCTGAACGAGCTTCCCATCATAAAGCTAAGATGTAGTGTGAGTTCTGTATCTTGACATGTACATATGATGACAATTTTGAATTCCTCTGCAAAGGATTTTTTGAATACGAGAAATGTCCTAATCAAACATAGATTTAAAAAAATCAAAACCAGTAGTACTCATGATGTGTTATTTTTGAATAGCGGCACGTCATTTTCAGAGCTCTTTCCACATAGGATTTGCCCCTGCTTCATGCCCACCCTATAAAAAAGACCGAGGTAGGCATTTTTCCTGATTTACTGCTTTGAACATCAAGACCTCGTAAAGCTAAGAGATTTGTTTGTGGTGCCTCACTGATAATGTCTTAGGAGTTTCATCAATCCCTCTTTTTCTTTATATTGCATAGTTGCTGATAGGGTAGGTAGGACCGATGACTTAATAACTTTCTTTTCCATCTGATAGCCTCAAGGTACCTTTTCGGCACCCTGTTGAGTGCATGAAGGAAAATTTACCAGCTGCTGCCACAGCTCATATTGACAAGCCGTTGTTTTCTTTCTTTTGTGTCTGGTCCTTCTGTTAATCCAGTAGCCAGTTAAGTAGGGTTATGCTCACGAGTAGTCATCATCACGTCGTCCAGCGCTGGGGGAGGTTTATAGGACCCGCGCACGCACTGCCCGTGCCAAAGGACTTCTCGGTCCACTTGGGGAAAGACCACATGCGCTCAGGAACATGGTAAGCCGCTGACCTGGGCGGCACACCGTGACTCCTCAGAAGGCGGGTGGCAGGTTCGGTATCAGTGTTCTGGTGCCGGAGGGGCCCAGGAGAGCTGGGACTTCAGTAGACCTTCCCTGAGGGGTTCGACTCCACGAGGCGGCAGAGCTAGGGAGGCACTGAGTGGAGTGAAGCTTGACCGAGGGAACGCGGAGAAGTGGATTCGGGAGGGGGAGACGTTCAGAGAAACATTTTAATGATAGTTTGAAGAGTTGGCATCTGTAGGTGTTAAAAAGCCCTGCAAGAAATTTGTGTTTTGCTTAACTTCTCCGTGCTCTGAAGGAGCAGTTTTGAGACGACCGTCGCGGCATTGTGACGTGTTACAGTCCTGGGGTGCGGCTGAAAAAAACCTAGAGGACTGACCAGAATTTATTGTCGTCGTTTTTTATTTGAGGTTTATAAAGTGCTTTTAGCATACTTTGTATTTGGGCGGATTGCGAAATCCGAAGTGAAACTGTTCATCCCCTTGACTGTTGAGGCCTTTTGTTATATGGCGCCAAATTTGAGGCTGAGGGGTCTGTTGCTAGGATGGCGGAGCTCTCTAGGCAAGACTTCCTTTGTCAGGCAGGGCGTAGCTTGCCTCCGGGGAGGCGTTTGACTCCACTTTCCGTGAAGCGTTCATGTGTTGCAGACACGAAAGAGGCAGGATTCTGTGCCTAATGGTTGGCAACAGGCAAGGAGACGTTCTTCTGGATGGTGTCCTGTCAGGGCATCAAGCCTTGACACCGTCCCTCGCCCAAGTCTTATTCTGTTCCTGTGCGGATGAGCATATCCTCTGGCATTTTTGCCAATCCTCATAGACCGCATTACTGTAGTTTCGCTAGGGAGAGCTTATTTCTCACATCCCTTGAATTCAACTGCTAATTTCAGCGTGAAAAGCTCTTTCTGACATTCACTATGCTACGTGGCGAAGCCTTTGGCGTTGATCAAGGTATGAATAGTTGAAGGAGGTATGGATAGCTGAAATGCTTGCCCAGCTCTGCAGTGTGACCCTTTCTTTCTTACTTATTTATTTAATTTGACAAAGACAGATCACAAGTAGGCAGAGAGAGAGAGGAGGAAGCAGGCTCCCTGCTGAGCAGAGAGCCCGATGCAGGGCTCGATCCCAGGACCCTGGGATCATGGCCTGAGGCAGAGGCTTAACCCACTGAGTCACCCAGGCACCCCGACCCTTTCTAATCGATAGAAGCCAATCCCGGGAGTCTGAATTGTCAACCATGGCCAACATCCCTAACAGGAAAGCTTAAATCTACAGATGCGTTGTATCTTACTATCTACGCTGAATGATAGTTTGTGAATTTCTTAGACTAATTTATTAAACACATGATGGAAATAGCAATGCTTGTCCTTGATTAACCCTGCTTAATCTATAGTCTCAGCGTGGTGATTATGATATACATATAGATATTTTGTTTTGTTTTGTTTTTGATTTGTTCTCAACCTCTACCATACTGTTGTTTTCTTTGCTTTACTTTATGTTGATCAGAAGTTGTGGGGAGATATCCTAAGGAAGGAAAGTGTCCCAGAGAGACTGGGGGCTTGCATATTCTGAGTGCATACATCCTAAAATGGTTAAACATGTTATTCCGAAATGCTAAGGAGCAGTTTTCCAAGGTGTTTATAAGCCTCAGAGCGGCCTCCTTTGTAAGATTTCCACTTGCTTCCTGGCACCAGGTGTAATTTTGGGTCGTCTTCTCATTCCGTCTAGATTCTGTCGGTCTGCGGCTGGAAAGCACTTTCTTTGCCAGACCATCCCTGTCCAATTCTTTAATTCTTGGCAGGTTCATTTGCTTTTTCATGGTTTCAATCCTAACCAGTTCCCAGCCTGGACCCGAGATAAGTTGGTTTCCTAGGCTTTTTGTTGTTGTCCCCTGGTGCTCAAGTACAGCCTGTCCTTTGACTTTGCTACAAGTGTTTACACCAATTTTAAAGGGACATGATATTCAAATGTCTTAAACATA
>ML108245.1:0-20731 GCA_003697995.1 Taxidea taxus jeffersonii | reverse complement strand
GGTAAATTTCTTAATCCCTGTGCTCAGTTTCCTCACCTGTAGAATGTCGATAAGAACAGCATCTACGTATAGGGCTATTGTGAAAATTATCTAAGTTAATGCATGTTAAAGCATAGAGTTGGCATTCAGAATGCAAAGTCAGGCTTAGTATATTGTTTGCTCTTGTTATCTTTATTATTATTATTTGACATCTTTATTGCTTCCTCATGAGTGCCCTTTAAAACGAACAGTGACCCACAGTGTTAAGGATTTTACTCTAGGCCCCTTTCCAAAGTGAATGTAGTGTTCATAATCCTGTTTTTTTATTCCACTGTCTGAAGGGATGCTTATACCTTTCTTCTTTCTACTGAAGCCCAGAATGCGGGGCCCACACCCAACCGCACGTGTCCCCTTTTTAATGTCTGATGCTTTTGAAACACTGCTGAGTGCTCACGCGGTGGACTGCACTCCCTGAAATGAACAACAAATGAGAGAGAAGAGTAGGAAACCTTGTTCCGTGGAGGGCTCGGAATTTCTTCTAACGCAGTACAGTTGATCAAGGGCCAAGGTCCAGAGTTCCTTAATGCATATATCATGAGAGAGGAAGGGGTTCTAACATGATAATACCTGAAAATAATCACATAAAAGCATAGTTTTAAAAAGAAAAACACACAACTGAAGTATTGCTTCTGTTAAGTGCACTATATTATTCGTGTTAAAAAAATCACTTTAACCTCTTGGTAGGAAACAGCCAGGTGCAGATAGAAAAGAAGCGACCAGTTTCATTGAGCTCTGTCTTGGCCGTCGCCCATGTCTTGTGTTTTGCATCATGACTAGTGTCATATTTTCATTTTTTTCCTTCCCTAGTGTGCCTTTCCCCACTTTTTCGAAATATTAACATTTTCCTCTAAAATTTTAAGGCTCTTTAAAAAAGCTTCAAAGTATATTATTGATTTTGTATACTGGAGGAGGACTGGATACAACGCTAGAGATCATCTAAATTTTAGTTTGGTAAAAGATGATAGTTGGAATTGATACCAGGAACTTTTTAACTTTGTTTTCTCATTGTTATTTGGTGTAGCTTGCAAAGTGCCAGATCAAGTAATTTTTAAAATAGTAACTTGTATCCTTTTATAATATGCATTCTTGAAGGGGATGATGGAGGTAAGTAGAAGATCGTTTTGTGTAGTGACTTGTTGATCTGTCATAAACCTGAACAGCCATATAGCATTCTTTTGTCCAAATGATCTAATGGTACTTTCTTTTTTAAAAATTTTTTAAATTTAGTTTAATTTTTTCAGTGTTCCAAGATTCATTGTTTATGCACCACACCCAGTGCTCCATGCAATATGCCTAATGGCACTTTCTAAACTTCTTCTGCTGTGACTCCATGGACCATTCTCATTCTGAGGGCCATACCACTCTCTCCCTTCTAGTCGGTCAGTCATTCGTAAGTGAGAGGGTCAAAAACACAGCAAAAACCTTAAGTAGAATCTACTGCTTTAAAATATGTATATTTGGTAAAACATTGACAACATAATTATTAGTAGTAATGAACTATTTTGCAGTACACTTAATGACTATGGCCATACATTGCTGTGGAGTGATGTCATAGTTAAAACCAGTATTTACAACATGTGGCCCCTTTCAATTTTAGTTTAAAATAAAAGGGTTCAATGACTTTTTTCTTTTTGAAGAAGAAGGATTTTCCGTTACATCTTAGAAAACTGAAAACTTGTGGCTCATTTTCATTATTGATTCCTAATTCACATGTCCAGCTAATTCAGATTTCTCATGCATCTGACTTACATATTTTTGTAATTCCTTCTCTAAGAGAGGCTTTTTTCCACCTTTCATATAATGGTGAAAGAACCAGCCCTCCTCTGTATGGATTTGAAGTACAGAGGTCAAGGTGAAGCCTTGGTGCCTCTCCCCACCAGTGAGCTGAAGAAGGGCTGCAGATTCTTGGGAATCTTTGGCATTTGTCTCCACAGAAAAGCCCAAGGTGTGAAAATTGACCTTTTGTAGCTATAGAATGCCTCCTGGAAGGATAAGGCTAGTTGGAAAGGAAATCAGGAAGGAAGGTTCTGCAAGAGTTGGTGGTAGAAACATGGATAAGAAAAAGACCTTTCCATTTATCTTGTTTCCTCTTTATCTTCTCTCTCTCCATTTTTCTTTACTTATATGATGCAACACCCTCTGTTTCTTTTTTTTCGAGTCCCATGGCATTTTATTCCTATCTGTATCATTCATATTACTTATGCATTATAGTTTTTCTGTACATATCTTTCTTCCTTGGAGACTCCCCACATTTCAAGACCTCTGGGCACATAGTATATGTTTAAATATCTAAGCCAGTAAATTAAGATCTTTCATTGAAAAAGATCTGAATGAATATCGTTGAAAAAGATCTGAATGAATATCTACTTAGCACATTCATGGAAGCATTTGAGAGAGTTTTGTGCGTGTGCTGAAACAGCCCATGGGCCACTTTCTAGGCTCAATACCAAGTTTCAAAAGTTATTCACTGATTCACAGAAATCAAAGAGATAATTTTAGTTTTCAAATTTATGAAGAATAGGGGCAGGGTGTCTAGATGTGTATAGGGAATCGATCATTCTTATGGTGTTTTAGAAACATCAAGCCCCTTCTCTTTCTCTGAAAATGTAGGGCCAAAGGGAGTGCCTTTAGGAAGGCAATCTGGGGCCAGAAAGTCCGGAAGGAAACTATGTGGAAGGAGAGTTGATAGAAACGTGGCAGAGACTTTTTATATAGAAATGCTAAAAGTCGTGCTTACAAGCTAGCTGAAAGCAGTGCAACCCATCTTAGCTCCAGAAAAGATCTGAGCAGCATATAAATATCTAAGCTATACAAAAGAATTACAATGGAAATTAAATCAAAGGAATTTAGGATGGAGCAATAAAATGAAGCCAGGGTAAGGTAGCACGCAAATGTGTCTCAGAAGCGCTTGGAATTTGCAAAGGTAGGTGGAGATTTTTCCTTAGGTTTAAAACAAGGAGGGAAGTGGGGACAGTTCTATAATCGTCCCCTGTGTCCAAGAGGTTAAAAGCAACAGTGTCTCAGAGACGCACTTTTCTGGCCTTCTATATAAAAAATAAGTGTTTCTGATGGTTCCTCATAAGATTCTGTGTGATACGCTGTGAACAGTATCATCAGCTCATTTCCAGGTGTAGCAGTCTGAATGCTTTAACAAGTATTCAGTCGGGATAATGAAGAAATTCTGTAAGGAACCCGGGAAGAGTTTGATAATGTTCTATTTCTCCGCTTTCCACCTGATCAAGGGATGAAATGTGCTGGAAGACTGAAAGATTGACCATGTCTCCTTCTCCTTCTTTTCTTCTTCTTCTCCTTCTCCTCCTTCTCTTTCTCTTCCTTCTTCCTTCTTCCTTCTTCCTTCTTCTTCTTCTTTCTTCTTCTTCTCTTCTTTTCCTCTTCCTCCTCCTCCTTTTTTTTTTTTTTTTTTTGTAATTTTGGCTTGCATTTGTCTCTTATATATGCAAGTTCAGTCTTGTGTGTCAATATCCTTTGTTAACGATGAGGGGCATATCCATACTGTGAGATAATCAAATAAGCAGAGCGTAGGTTGGGCCCTTTTAGGAAATCACATGTTTAACTCCATTTTCATTTATGGAAGGACATGCATACCAGAATTAAAAACATCTCCCATTTATTAGGCAGCTAACCATAAGTCATACTATTTAAATAAAGTTGAATAGTTCTTTCTCAATTAAGTTGACTAGACTTGAATCAAATTGATGTATATACCATTAAAGAAACTTTAAATTATTTTTTGTAAGTGCCTTCTTACTTACAGTGTAAAACTGTTTCGAGACTGCTTAATTCATTTTTAGAAGGCATACTTTAAATGCTTTAAAAGGGTGATTTAGTTTATTTTCCATTCATAGCAGAGAGGCATGTCTTATTTTCTTTCTATAAATGTAAAACTCATCTGGTATGTTTTGTTTTACAAGTCATAGGCTTATTTTGTGATGATAAAGAGATCACTTCTGAAACATATTTGGAATTGTAGGGAGCCCACAAAAATAAGATTATCGCTTATTTAGAACACGTAAAGTTTCGCCAGAAATGTTCTTTCTCCTACTTTGCTTCACAGTGATGTTGTTGTGTTTTTTGTTTTTTTTTAAACAGTCTACTTTCTGAGTTCTTAAAAAGGGTGAGAGGAGGAGTTGGCAGTTTTAAATGTACCTTTGAGAGGGATCTCACTGGGTTACTCTTTAAAAACAACCGTCCTGGTTGATGAATACGTAATGGGAACTGTCAGTTCCAGAGCTGAGTGGAAGGCAATTCCCGAAAAACCCGGATGCTGGGTGAGGAGGGTGTTGGTAACAAGTGTCATGGGCCTTTGTCCCTGAGGCGATCATCCTAAGAATGTTAGAACTAAGTGGATTTCTCAGATTCACTTGCCCCGGAACCCTGGCCTTGAGCAGACGCTCGGAAACCAGCTTACTTTGCAAACATGTCCTTTTCTCTCTACTCCCAACACTCTGTCCTATCTCATGCTTCTCTTTATTCTCTCCTTCCTATGCCTTCTTTGTTTGATCTCTTTCTTATTTGCCTTCTCCTTAACTTTTATTTTCCTTTTCTCTTCGTTCTCTTCATTTCACCTTTGTTTTGCGGTCCACTTATTCTGTACTTTTTCATCTTAAAATCTTGGCACTCTAGAACTCGTGTCCTTCAGTTTATGATTTGGAAGAGCGCATTTTGCCGTACATTTCTCTTAGATGTTGAAAGACGCTGATTCAGAGAAAGGAGTATAGTGGAGGATGCCGGTGGGCGCGTGAATGCAACTCAGTCACCACTGAATTCCATGGAGGGAAAGGAAACGTTTGGGAGAAGGAGGATTCAGAAGAGTGACTGAGTGTCTGCCTAGTTCATTGTTGTGGTAAACTGGATGCATTCTTTGCCATCTGACCCCCGGAGGTTTGCTTTTTTGGGCAGGTCACCATCCTAGGGCTATAGGGGAAACACTAGGAAATGCTCTGTGTCTTTCTAATGCAAAGAACTCATGGTGTTCCCTTCCAGATCCTTTGGGTTCTCCCTGCACTACCCAAATAGAAAGAAGAGGAGGAAAAGTGTTCCCCATCAAAACAAAGCTGTAGGACCTTTTCTAGAGTCTTGTGTTGGGGGATGCCCAGGTAACTAAGAAAAAAGCAAATCCAGAGTTTGGATTTGCTAATATTAACTGATGGTTGGCTTTGATGTCAGGATCCTTATTCAAAATCAGCTAACGTCCTGGTGAGCTCTGTGTAGAGGTTTGTCAGTATAAGAAAGAAGAGCCCCTTTTCCATGACCTCAGCTAAGTCAGATACTTGTCTGGGGAACTGCTTGTGTTCTAAGGCCCCTCGTTTTAACATTCTGTTGCCACAGTGACATCTGTTGGTAAATGACTACTTCATGCTCTTCTCAGAGATTTTGTTTTGAAAGATAGACTCTAAGCCGAAGTGCAGGAGGTAGTTAAAGGCAGAATGATAGCTGCGTTGCCCCTTATGAAATCTTACTCCTCTTTTCTCTTTCCCAGGATACCCCCTTTCATGGTTTCATTATTCTTTTGATCACGCTTTCCATTCCCTCCTACAGTGACTCAGCAGATATTTTAAGCACCTTTGTGTGCCAGACACTCTTCTAGATGTTGGGGATATAATGGGAAAAAAGGACAAAAATCCCTATCTTGTGTTCTAGTAGAGAAAGAATGATAAAAATTAGGAGGCAAACAAGCGAATTCTGTAGTATATTCTGCGATGTTCCATGTTAGGGAGAAAGTAAGAGACAGGGAATGAGGAGGGCTAGCTGTGGATGGGATTGCCACTTCATTAAAAAGAAGGCCAAAGCCCTAAGGAAGGGGTCAAGGCTGGGTGGTGGGGGGGAGCAGGCTGAAATCCCACTCAGCAGAGACCCTGTGGAGGGAGCATGGCAACAGGTTAAAGGGTAGTGAGAAGGTCTGTGTGGCCACAGCACAGTGAGCAGGTGGGGAAAGGCAGAGGTGGTCAGAGTGGTCAGGGACTGTGGACAGACGAAAGGTCAGGGGGCCCCTGCTTTCATCTCAGTGAAATGGAAACTTCCAAAGTCGTTCAACAATATGCTATGAAATTTAAATGACGGGCACCTTTTCTCTTTCTATAGCATTGTCCCAGGTATCAGCGAAAAGGCTGCTCAGTCAGGAGTGTCTAGACGGTCCTCCAGAGTGACTGCTGTTTCTGGCCAAGGGTCTGGTCTTCATGCCGTTGGGCGCATGTGTCCAGCTTCCCCCCAGTTGCTTGTATGAAGGGCCTCTGATTTCTCTGCTGTAAAATGCAAACACTGGACACGAGAAGTGATTTTCAGACTCTGGTCTGGGGAGCACCGGGGATTTCTGAAGTCCCCTCTGTTTTTATTTTTTGCTTTTAACCTTTCACGTAAGCTTCATTAAAGAAATTTGTCCCTTAGCTTAAAAAATAATATTGGAATTGGTTATCCCTTAGGTTTTCCAGCAGGAATTTGCAGTCTCATAGGCTCTCAGGTGAGGAACAAAATCCCTTCAGAACCACTTATTACTAATGCCTCTTGGTAGAGAAGTTAGAAGGTACTTTGTCAGTAGGTAGATAAGATGATTGAATTCTATCTTTCAGGATTGGTGAGTTGGCTTCTGTCACTGTAGACTTTAGCTAAGTGGATAATAAGTGAACGTTTCAATAGGTACTTCCTGGCACAAGATAAAAGCTGGCAATTGAGAACAATAATTATGGTTTATGTGTCAAGAAGGACATGGGGCTATTCTAATTTTAAAAATAATGACGTGAGTGTTAGTCACTATATGTGATATATATACCGAAAAGTAGTCATGTCCTCGTAAAACAGAAGTATAATTGGAAGATGAATTGGATGTTTTGGGTACTTCTGGTTAAAGATATGTTTTAGTTAGTTTTGTTTTCTGATTGAGAAAATGGGGGACATTTTCTCCTTCAAGATACTGACTGTCTTCTTCTTTTCCAAACCAGAATCTCAGTCTGCTGTTTTGGAAACTCCAAAAAAAAGTTCAGATGCTGTTCAGCGGGTAAGAAGAGCTTATTAGGATGCTGAATCCTACTCTCTTTCTTTCTTATTTTTTCTCTTATTTGTCTTAAAATTGTGACAGACTCGGATTTAATTTTTCATCTGCCAGCTAGCTTAGGCCGCCCTTATTTCTCTAAGCCTTCAATCGGGAATCCAATCGGGTGGAAGGGGATGTTTTCTTCCATTCAGGCTTTGCAAAGAAAATCAACCTTGAAGTGGAACTGAGTACAGGCTTTTTAGAAGCTGCATGGTTCTCTATCTGGCCAAAGAGTTGAGCCTGACGGCAGGTGGCTCCAGCAGGAAATGGTGGTCATTCCAGATTCTACGAGGAGATGTGCCTAACTTAGCTAATAGTCACACAGATACGAATTAAAAAAAAAAAATGCCAGAGCTTTTCTAAAATCAGGTCCTATTCCTAAGTTGCTTTGGTGGAGGAAACATTAGTTAGTGTCTGTTTAATTTCCACAGAAACCTTTTTTTGTTTACTAAAAAGGCCAAATTGTCTGTTTTTTTCTTATGTGAAAATACTATTAAAAAAAAAAGACTACAAGAAAGGAAAAACTTATATGGAATAGTAAGTGTGGATAGCAACTGTTCTTTTGGATACAAAACCATTTTTAAAAAAATGTATTTATACTTTCTCCCAACTAATCTTTCAAAAATAACTTAGTACTAGAAATTATCGGTAAAAAGAGTCTCTCCTCCAGTGTGGTTTAGCCGAAGAGAAGACTCTCGTCAGGATCTAGGCTCTTTTTCTGGTTAGTGTGTAACAACATACTAAGCTGTCTTGGACATAGTATTTTTCTCTGTAAAATTAAAGAATCTCATCATTTTTGAGAATGTTTCCAAGTTTAAAAATAGCTTGCCTTTTAAAAAGCTGCAGTCCAGCCTTGTTCATGAAAAGTTGTGCTCCCCCTGGAGGCGAAGTGAGGATATAACATTGGTCAAGAGCTTTTATTTTTTAAAGCTTAACTCAGACTTTTAAAAAATACAACTATAAAGTTATTACAATATTATTGACACCTACACTACAATTTCTATCCCTATGGCTTATTTATTTCATTACTGGGAGTTTGTGCCTCTTAATCCCCTTCACCTATCTTACCTATCTGAAACTAATGCATCAACAATACTTCATTAAAAAAATAATAATAATAATTGGGGCATCCAGGTGTCTCAGTCGGTTAAGCATCTGACTCTTTTTTTTTTTGTTTTAAAGATTTTATTTATTTATTTGACATAGAGAAATCACAAGTAGGCAGAGGCAGGCAGAGAGAGAGGGGGAAGCAGGCTCCCCGCCGAGCAGAGAGCCCAAGGCAGGGCTTGATCCCAGGACACTGAGATCATGACCCAAGCTGAAGGCAGAGGGTTAACCCACTGAGCCAGGCACCCCAAGCATCTGACTCTTGATTTCAGCTCAGGTTGTGATCTCAGGGTCCTGAGACTGAGGTGGGGCGTGGAGCCTGTTTAAGACTCTTTTTCCCTCTGTCCCCCTCACCCTGTGTGTACTCTCTCTCTCTCTAAATTAATAATAATAATAATTCAGAAATGTAGCTACATTGGGCATTATTTTAAGATTAAGGACACTCAGGGGGCACCTGGGTGGCTCAGTGGGTTAAAGCCTCTACCTTCAGCTCAGGTCATGATCTCAGGATCCTGGGATTGAGCCCCACATTGGGCTCTCTGCTCAGCGGGGAGCCTGCTTCCTCCTCTCTCTCTCTCTCTCTCTGCCTGCCTCTCCGCCTACTTGTGATCTCTGTCAAATAATAAAATAAAAAAAATCTTAAAAAAAAATTAAGGACACTCTTAAGGGTAGTGTCATAAAACATGTTCTCCTAGCTTTTTGTCAGAGAGGAAACCCACATGAGGTCAGGGTACTTGGAGATGGTTGGTGTTCTCAGCTGATGTTTATTTAATTAACTGTGTAATGATTAGTTAGCAGGGATTGAGATGAAGAAAAATAAAAAGAGTAAAGTGAAATAAATTCAGAAATAATTAAGAAAAATATTGCCCTCAAAATATCCTCTCCTTTTCACAGCCTTTTTTTTGTTGTTTTTTTGTTTTTGTTTTTGTTTTTTTGAGGAATGACTAAGTTGTGATCTGAGATAATATGTTAGATTTTTCTAAATTCTTATTTCCAGAGCATATGTAACTGAATTTTTGTTATATATGATAATGCCAAGGAAAGCCTCAACAAAACATAATCTATACTATCAAAAATGATAAACAGGTGCAACATTGCTCTATGTATTAAGATCAAGATATCTATTCATGTGTGTAAAATTATAGTGAATTTTCTATTTCTCATGAACTGTGAACTGTGGTACGATATATTATAATCAGAAAACCTGATGCCGTGGGTGATTTACAAATGCTTGATGTTACAGCTTTGGAAACTCAGGGGTGAAATAGATTGATTTAAATTTCACATCTTCTTTCCTTGTTGCCAGTGAACTTTCTAGAAGCTAGAAAACACAATTAATTGAGAGGAAATGGTATTTGGAAGCAATTGAGGTTAAGTCCTCAACAATGACATCGCTTACTTTCTTTGTTATAAGTTTACTTATGGATCGGCTCTTTTCTTAGATATATATAGGTTTCATAAGTGCTTAAAGTAACTGGCCATCAAAGAGACACAGGAAACTAGAATTAATTGCCAATCTACTGTGTACATAACTCTTTTACTGTTTTATCTGACACAATTCGTACAATAGTCCTTTAAAGTAACTCTTATAATTCATATTTAGCTGATACAGAAAAAGATGTTTATAGTAATTCACCTACTTAGAGTCACAAAATTAAGGAAGCGTTAAGAGCCAGGATTTGAATATAGGTCTCTGATTTTAGACCTCATGTTTGCTACACTATGATTAAAAAATTATACGTTTACATGAGCAGTTGCCCTATGGCTATTGCCAAAAGTATTAGATCGGTAGATGAGAAGTTTGTTTTAAAACTTATTCTGTTACATTTCAACTATGTCATTTGTGGAGGTCGGATGTCAAGATATGTTTCAGAGGTACACAGAGAGACTCATTAGTTTGCCGATACATTTTTAAGTTTTCGTATAATTTTGGTATGCTAAATTGTGCCAGTTTTGCTAATGTCAGTGTTTCGCTGCTCTTTAAAACAAAAAACAAAACAAAAAAAACAGTTTACAATTTTATTTTCATGTAAAGCATCTTGCTTTTTTCTTCTTAGTCACTAGATGGCAGTTCTGTATCTCTATAAATTACCCCTACTGGAGGCAAGGCGAGGTTTTAAGCCAGTTTGTTCTGTCTGAATGATGAACAGAAGAGGGTTTCTTCTGGTCCATCCCAGGCTGCCCGCGTTCATCTGTGGTTGTAATGTGAGATCTCTAGGACTGCTTAGTCAGAGGCAGGGAACAGGGTTGGGAAGCGCCCTCTAAGCTTTTCTTCAGATGTGAGTTCAGGCACCTGTTCTCTCAATCTGAGCACACTGGAGTTTACTGAGTGAGTTTTGACTTTTACTCTCTCCCTGTACTTAATAATTCTGAGAGCTCCATATCCCTCGAAAAACACATGACTCATAAAGTGTTTTCTCAACTAAAAGGAAGGGAAGGCTGTGGCATTGCCCCGAGAGAGTCTGATGCCTAAAGCAAATATAGCTGGTATTCAAGCAAAAAGAAAGAACTGTAGCTTTCCCCTGGAGGGCTTTTAGTGATGGCCTTATGGAATTAGAAGGCTTTCAGATAAAACTACCTTATTTAGGACCTCATCTGTAGAATATTTGTTTTCAAGTGACATGTCTGAAAATCTGCTATGTTGAAAGGATTATTAAAAAAAAAAACTGTACTAGGATTTTGAATTCTGTTTTATGTTTTTTTGGTATTTGAGATACTAAACTGTAAGCCCTTTTATATTCTACAATATGTCATTATCTCTAAGAGTGTTTGTTCCTATATTAAAGATTAAGATATGAGAGCAAAACTGGCTACTGCCACATTTTTAACTTACTTTTTCCTTTTGAAATTATCGTTGACCCTTGAACTACATGCGTTTGAACTGTGCAGGTTCCTCTAAATGTGGATTTTGTTCCCATAGACACAGTACTAGAAATGTATTTTCTCTTCCGAATGATTTTTCGGAAATCATTTCCTAATAATTTCCTAATATATTTCCTATGAATTTCCTAATAATATTCTCTTTTTTTCCAGCTTAGTTTATTCGAAGAATGCAGTACATAATGTGTACAATATACAAAATGTGTGGTCACCAGCTGTTTAAGTTGTGGCGAAGGCTTCCACTCGATAGGTAGTTAAGTTTAGGGGGAGTCAAAGTGGTACACGGATATTTGACTGTGCTTCTAACTCCCATGCTGATCGGGGGTTAACCATACATATGCAGTTGTGTTTTGAAGCATTTTTCCTAAAACTCCTCGCACCTTTCTAATGCAAATGGACTAGATGAAAGATAAAGAATAAATAAATAAAATTTGCTCTTTAGAAATTCAAGCTTTGGGTAAGAATTGATACTATCAGGCGGTTGAAAGTTGAGTCTCTCTTCACGTTATGGTTTTTATTAATTGTGAAGAACCACATCTCTGACAAAGTCCTGGATAATAAAAAGAAATTAAACAGTGTCAGCGCTCTTACCCTATATGTTGTATTATTTACATGCAGATAAATTCTCAAAGGTCAGCAAAATGCTTATGACTTGAGATCACCAGCAAAATCCTATCTCAGTCCAATTTTAACCTCCTTTGAAATTGGCTTACCGACTCTTCTCTTAGGATCCTGCTCTGGTCACCTCCTTGGTCCCCGTGATGCCTAATTTGATTGCAAACTTATTGGAGGAATTAAATATTCTTCCCCACTGGTTCTCCTTACAGTGTCTGTTATAGGTCTCTTCATGAAATAACCACTCAGTACAATTTATTATTTGTTTCAGAAACATCTTTGTTTGGGGACAAATCAAGGAAACAGATGGGAGGTAGCCTAGTCGATGGTGGTTGAGGGATCACTCACATGTGTCTTGACATCGGAAAGTTTGGAGAGTACAAGAAGTACTGGTCAGATCAAAAGAAAGGTGTGGGGTGAATTAATTCTGAAAGGATAATGATGAAGACTTATAAAAACAAGAGGCCACCTTTTTGTTGGAACATATCACACATATTCAAAGGGTTGGAAAAATCTGTTTAATGTGAGTTCCTTCTAAACTAAGGCAAAAAGCAATATGAGTTTCCCTGGTTATTAAAAACCTACAAAATGATGATTTACAAGGCAAGTAAACAACTAAAATATAAACCAGGGGAAGAAAAATAGGGGTTAAATGAGAGCAGGAGAGAGCTGAGGGGAGAAAACATGAGTCAGTATGGTCATCCTTGAAGTTTACCTCAGGCTGGTCATTCTTAGGTGTTTCACAACACTTTGACCCAGTGAGTCTGGGGTGGGGGGCCAGGGTGAGAGGTGATTGGGAAGGATAGAGATGCAGTACACGCTGGTGAAGGCGCTGACATTGAAAATGGGTAACATTTGGGCAAGGTATTTACCGGAATATGTTCAGGGGAAGAAAGAATTTTTCTGGAAAATATATTTTCATTTTATGGAAACCCCCAACTAGCTCAGAGAAAAGTGTAGACATTTTAACTCGAGAAATAAAGAGAAAAACTGTTCTGTTAACTTTAAGAATGAAAAGCAGCTAGCATCTGGAGAACAGTGAAAATTTGAGATGAGAATGTGAGGAAAGAATTGGAGATTACGCTTTGTTGTCTCTTAGTAGGGCTGGGAGGTGGAATGAAGTTATAGCTTCGCTCTGTTGACTGTTAGACGGTGTAAACCTCATGTGTGCCAGACAGCGTTGTTGCTGTCCTGTAGAGACAACTAGAAGAGCCGAGCCGATAAAAGTTCTTAACTTACAAAGGGGGCTTATCCTTTGTTGGGCATTTGTTGACATGCTGTGTTCAAGGTGTCAGCGGCAGGTACCAAGGGAAATACACGTGGTTATGAGGTCCTGGGCGCCTCCATATACAGCACGTAAGCTGTCAGGTGTCTCATGATTCTGCTGAGGTGTTCAGTATAATGTTGTTTTGCAGAACTTAGGGGGAGAAAGAGGAATATTGTTGAGAAATTGTGACTAAGGACAACTTCTAAGGAAGGGTGCAAGTTAGATCAGGTCTTCAGAGTGATCATTTTTGGAGAGGTGGAGGGAAGGAGAGTGAGACTTTCAGATGAGAAAGGAGAAAAAAGGCACAAGAGTGAAAGCAAATGTGGCATTTTGGCAGGGGGCTTTGGGGGAGGACAGGGCAGGCACAGTCATCCAGGTGACCAGGTGATGTTAAGAAATGGCTCAGTTTATGCCTCTGGGAACCCGGCTGCTTTCCATCTCCTGGGCCTCTGCCGGCCCCGTCTTATCTGGATCTCTGGGATAGTCCCCAGGAAGGCTCTGTATTTCCTCTCTTAATCCCTTCTAATCTTTCCTCCACAATGCCTTGAGTCATCTTTCTAAAATCGGAATTTACTTATGTCTGATATCTGCTAAGGCTCATTTAATGACTGTTCCTAGCATTTGAGAAAAAATTCAGAGCCCTGAGTTTGACATGTAGGCTTTTCCTTGCCATCCTCCGTCTTCAGCCTTCCCACCCACTATTTCCTACATTTGGTTTGCTTCAGCCTTGAAAAAATGCCCCAGTTTTCTGAAAAATAACCTAAGATCGGGATCCTTCATATCTGTCCTTTTGTATATTTTTTTCGTACTCCTACCCTTATCCCCTTTAAAATCTAGTTAATTCCTGTTTATTAATCTAAATTCATGTTAAATTTTATTTCCATTTAGACACTTTCCCTAAGCCTTCAATCTGGAGTGTCCTTTGGCATCCCTACCCTGGGACCTCTCTAATTACTTACTTTCCTGTAACGGTTGCATTTTGCACGTCTCACAGACATGAGCCCCTTAAAACCAAGATTGTCCTTATTTTCTTTGTCCCTCGTGTATCTAACAGAGTACCTGACATGTTTTAGGAGCTCAGGAAATATCAGATAAATGGCTAATTGGTAGGAGACCACACTGACTAGAGCAGAGGGTGCTTCCTGGGGAGTGGTAGAGAATTTGCCTCTATTCATACATGGTGATTGAGGATGTGGGCTTTGGACCAGTTTCCCTGGGCATAAATACCACTTATTCTTTTAACTGGCAAATCTGAGCATAGTATCTTACTCTCTGTGCCTTAGTTTCCTCATCTATAAAGTTTCATCTTAAGGGGTTTCATGAGATTTAAAGGCCTTAATTTAGGTGCATACATTTAAATGCATTAATTTATGTGTTCCTGGCACATAGTAGGCTCTCAGAATGTTAGCTGTTACTAGTATTGTTGTTATATCTGGTTTGGAAAGTCGCTTTCATAATTTAGTTGATCCTCATTATTCAGAGATTCTGTATTTGCAGAATACATAGCCACGGTATTTGTGGCCAGCAGGTCAGTCCTCACAGGGCCTTCATGTTCATCTGGAGACACGAGCAGAGTGGGGAGCGATTTGAGTTGCCCTTCGTGCCGTTGGCCAGCCGAGGGGGATGGAGGTGACCCTCTGCCTTCTCGTTTCAGCTCATGCTATAAACAGATACCTTTTTGCAATCCATGTGGTGCCATATTCCTTGCCTCTTTGTGTTTTCAGTTGGTCTCACTGTTTACAGGGCCCCGGGGGCGTGGTGCCGCAGGGTGGCTGGCCCTCCCTCCGTTAGGAGAGTGTGACGATGCACCTGTTACTTCCGCTTCATTCAAACAGGAGTGACAGTGCTCTTGTGTGAGTACGATGGCAAGAAAACCCACAATATATATTATGAGAGGCGACTTTAAACAGAAACGTAGAGAAAACAAGACTATGTATCGATCAGTGGATGAAAATGTCATGGCCAAAGGCTTGTAGGAACCGACCTCTGCATTTTCCTTAGGATCTATGGCTGAGCATTCACTAATTCAGTATTCACTCTACGGAGTGTAACAACTGTGAATCATGATCTTTGACTGTATCGATGTAATCCTCATGGTAGTAGGGCAGGGTAGGTAATAGGATATCTACTCTTTATAAGCTATGAAGACCTTATGAACCAAGTAGGGAATTTAAAATGTCTTATGCTTAGCATATGAGCATAAGAGCCGTAAGTTTTTGAGCAAGAAAGCACATGAGTTGGCATTTTAAGGTACAATTGCCTGGCAAGAGAATGTAGAATTAATGGGAGGAGGGAAAGGAGAGTCAGGAAGGAGGACCAGGTATTAAACTCTCCATGTATCCCTACGGTCAGGTAAGGAGAATCCGAGCTAAGGGGCCGATCTGATGAAAGGAAATGTAGCAGCCAAAGGTTGGAATAATAGTTAGCCAAAGATAACCATATCTAGGGTAGACACGGACTGTAGTTCTCAAAGTGTGGTCCTTGGACTAGCAGCGTTAGCATTCCTAGGGAACTGGTTAGAAGAGAAAATCCCCAGGCCCTGCTCCAGACCTACTGAATTGGAAACTGAGGGTTGGAACTAGTAATTTGTGTCTTCAAAAGTCCTCCTTGTGATTCTGGTACACATTACGAGCCCAGAGGAGTAGAAAAAGTGATGGAAGGATATTAGTACGCCCAGGCAAACTGCAAGGCAGGGAGTTAATATTTCTTTGGAAATAAATGCATTATAAATTTATGGAAAATATAGTGTAATCAAAAAGCGATGATAGCTAAGCAGTCACAATTTGGGAGTGAAGTATTGATGGGGCAGGAAAACTAGGAAATAATCATACAGAGATGAAGACTAAAGACATAAAAATTGATGTCCTCTCCCAACGTACGTAGAGAGGGTAGTGGGCTAGGAACAAAGTCTTCAGTTTCTGTAGGTTTGGTACACTACACCCCAAAAAAAGTCCAAAGGAGGGAACAGAGAAAAAGAAATGGGAAGGAGAACAGGAGGGATTACTGGGACAGCAGTTGCAGGAGAACGGCAAGGTAGAAAGGCAGCTTTCTGGCTAACATTTCTAATCCATCCCATTTGACTTCCTCTAAGCTTTGCTCTTTATGAAGTCTTTGATGTTGGAGATTAGTTGGGTGTTAAGGAAGGAAAATTCTCTTGACCGTTTCTTACTCTTTTTTTTCCTGACCCCCTTTCCCAAACACATTACTTCTGCTTTGGTTTTGGGAATAATGATGTTGACTTTCCATCGATCAGATTGTTATCAACTATTGCAATAAAGAGATGTTAAAAGGAATACAGCCAGTTATGAGTTCTAACGAATCCCTCTCCCTCACATTTGTCATCCCTCCAATGAACGGATGGGAAGAGATTCCAGTTTGACACGGATAATTTCACTAGATAATCTTTTCATTGTGAGGGTCCCAGAGGTGCTATTTGAGCTCTCTGTGTGTGAAACTCTTCTTTTTCACAATATGTTCTGCTTTAAGAAGACCTAGGTAAGTTATTTTCTACTTAATGTATGTTTCTGATGTTCCCTCCTTTCTTAAAATTCCTTTTCAAACTTGAAATTGTTGGTACTTTATTTTTACCCGTAATCTTATCTTTTAAAATCTGGATTTCCTTTCCTGTAGAATCATGTGTAGCTTGTCTTGCCTTACGGTAAATCTGGAATGCCCCTGGTTTGTTCAAAACCCTTAGAATGGTGTTTAGAATTCAGATCATGACAAATAGAGAATTTATAGGCTTCTGTGAAGAGTGGGATTTATATTTTACAGATGTCTAGAGGTATCCTAACTTGGCAGTAATGTGGCCTTAGAATTTAGCAGAACTTGAAAATCTGAATATGATAGAAAATAAATTTCATATCTCATATTAACACTTACAAAATAAATTATCACAGTGTTAACTGACCAATAGTCTTTTTATATTCCAGAAAGTATCTTGCTTACATTATAAACATCGTAAAGTTTCAAAGACAAAGCAAATTAACTTTTCAGCAAAAGCTTTACTTGAGTGTATCTTGGCTTCCTTTTTGACAGTTTTAGCCTTAATGTTACATTAATGTTTCTTTTTCTGGGAATCAGATAATCTTGTAATTTGAAAAAAAAATTTGGTGAACATTTTATTTTTTCATGGAAACTTGTATTTTGTGATATGCAAGTGTTCAAACAATTTATAAAACTAACTGTCACCACCCACATATAAGATTATACAGGAATGGAAGAATTTTGGCTGATGTATTGTATATCATTGTTCCGCCAAAGTGGATGGCAGACTTTACTACTTATAATGATTTAGAGGACTGAAGTAATATTTTAAAATACAAACAATCTCAACATTGGTAATATATAAGATATATTCGATACTGTTTTAAATAACTAAAATAGATTTGTTATCTCTCTTCCGTTTATAGGGATATACCCATTATTTGGATTGTGCGCAAAATTATAAAGATTACTTTTTTCTACTCTCCTTTTAAAAATTTTGTTTACTTTAACTTTTAATAGTGAGAACCATTAGTGTTGGGTAAATGGTCACACAATTACTGGAAATGCCATCTTTTTGAAAAGTGCAGAAGTCTAAAGATAATAGAAAGTACGTTTTAGCACTGTTAAGTCCTTTGAGGATCTGATACGCCTGTATCTAGTTATACCCGTAAGGAGAAGATTAAGTACCAGGCACAGGACACAAGGAGCAGGCCCTCAACTTGAGGGCCTTCCATGGACCACAGAGCGCCTGGCAGGCTCTTGAGATTAAATCTGAGCTTTGTGGGTGGGCCCTGAGAGGACTTTTGTTCAAATGGCCAGAAAATAGACAGTATTTTTTTCTTGATAATAACCATTATTTACCATGGGAATTTCTTTAATAATCTTTGAAAAAAAATGGAAAACTATAACCCAAATAGAAACCAACTCTTCACTGCTTAGAGGCAACACAGCCTTTGCTGAATAGCTCTAGAGAGCGTCTCAGGCCATGGAATTGGTGGTGCTCTGAGAGCAGCCAGCCCTGCACCGAAAGTCCCGGATAAGGAAGGTCAGATAAGATTCTTTGAAGACTCTCAGCTGAATTCAAAACCAAAAATCTTACGTGTGTTTGGCTACTCTGTAAGAATGGATGGCTGGTCTTATTTTATGGGTTAATCAGTTAAAGCCTGAGGTGAGCTTAACTGCTGTTTCCTGCGATGGAAAAGGAGGATTGTAACACTGATTTGGGTTGGGATTTGAAGGTAAAGAGAGGGTCATAGAGGGGAATCAGAATTTGAGCAAATTGGTGTTTTGTTCTCTCGACATTGGGATTCATGGGAGAAGCAGGTGGTCTCTCACTCCAACTTTTTTCCATGTCCTTTAACTATAATAATTATCTCTACAAAACAATTCCCTACAGGGATGTCAGCCTTTTGTCTTTGCCGTCTGTTTACTCTATGTGAATTTGTTGACTTCACCACCTTCCTGGCACTTCATGGCTCTCTTTGCCATATTCACTGCAAAGTCAGTTTTGACGTTTTGTTCTCCCGTTTCCTCTGCCCTTTCCCCGTTCTAGTTCTTATTGTATTTTACATTTGAAAACCTGTGAAGCGTATGGAGTGTGTCACCCCCTTATTTTCTCATCTTTTTCTTATTTGAGTGCCCTCAGTGATCACTTTGTTTAAAAAATAAGTTTAAAAAGAAAGAAAGAAAGAAAGAAAAAAATAAGATATGTAATAGAACAATATACTCTAATAAATTGACTGCTTGTAAAATTAGGTCCAACCCCAAATCTATCCCCCCTTAACTTGGGCCACCTGTTACTACCTACCATGCTTTAGTTGTGGCAGCGTCCGTTCATGTCAATGTTCGTGGATGTTTTAAGCAACGTGACGCAAACAGTGGAAGGTGAAATGAAGCTGTAGACTTTCCTGAAGTCAGGGAAGGTGGTTCACATGAAAAGTGATGGATTAATGAGTACCTGACAGAGTTACTTGATTTGGTAAAGATGATAGTTGACATACAGATACGTTCGAAAAGATAAGTTTGCATATCAGAGGATTGTCAGAGGTCACTGGGGAAAAGGATGAATTTCTGCAATGCTATAAAAAAAATGACCATCTTTTCATGAAAGATGTCATATATCATAGTATTATATACATTTGCCAGAAAGTTTGTGCTGTAGAAAATTAACACTTAGATCGTTTTAATTCTAACAATTTGTTCATGCTTACCATTAGGAGAAAAAATTTGTTTTAGAAATAAGGATATGGTTGCTTTATTTATTTATTTAAGGAAGAGAAGGTCTTTTTTCCCTACAACTTAAAAAAACCACTTTTATCTGCATTTACTTTATGCTGAATTTAATCATAGGCTGTAAGTTTTTGTTTCCTTATTTTCTTCTAGGATATCTTTTTTCCCCCCTGTGCAATCTACTCTTCTTTTAGAAACAACTTTTTCTTTTTCAGTAAAGATCATCTCAGTGTGGCAGTGGGAGCTCATGTATGGGTTAATCTGGGAGCTCTACAAATCTGGTGGTATGTGTTTGGGGACTTTTGTTTACGTGGATGTGCTCTGTGACCAGGTAATCTACATCTAAACCCTTAAGTTCAGAATTACTGTCTGCATTTTTAATCATGTGCAGTAAAAATTCAGCCTTCTTTTTGGGTCACTGACCCTGTGTCCAGCTCTACTCTTTGGCCGGGGCATACTTACCCGCTGTACCATTTTAACTATGGAATGGCACCCACTGCTGCTATAAAGTGACATCTTCCAGATACTTAGTGGCTTTCCCCATATGTCCCCATTAGTGAAACCACCCTGCGTGGTTTCACTAATGTTCTTAAAGTGAACAAGAAAATTTGGACCTCTTGATGTGCATGATGTTGTAGGATATTCTGGGACAAGTGAATAGTGTAACCGTTTTTAGAGATCACCTCAAGCTGCTTACAGGAGGAACCTTCTTTTCCCTCCATATTTTATTCTGAAATTAAAAAACATATATATATTCATATATCTGTATAAATATATATTCACGAGTATATATATGTATGCATATACATATATCTATCTATCTATCTATCTCATATATTCATATCTGCAAATTTCCCCACTCACTAACATGTATTTGTGACTCCAAAATCGATACTCAAGTTGCTTTCATGGTCATTCCCAGTCACCCACAGAGGGGCAAAACATTTGAGTCGTCTGACACATATGCTCCCAGCGGAGATGAAGCGAGGTGACACTCGGCCTACTTATTTCAGTTCTCATCTTATAACCGAGGGTCCTTTTCATGGTCTGTTTAGTGGCATGTTGTTTGCATTTTTGTGGTTTTGTTGGCAGTTTTGCCGCTGAAAATGTCTCCCAAGGGGCTGTGTGGACATGCTCTCTGTGCGACAGCATACTAGATATATTAAACAGAAGGGTTTGCTACATAAAGTTAACTTTTTCACGAAAAGGTTAGAAAGTTTGAAAGCAGGGCACATGGGTGGCTTAGTCATTAAGCGTCTGCCTTCGGGTCAGGTCATGATCCCAGGGTCTTGGGGTCGAGCCCCACATCAGGCTCCCTGCTTGGGTGGAAGCCTGCTTCTCGCTTTCCCACTCCCCCTTGTATTCCTTCTCTTGCTCTCTTTCTCTCTCTCTTTCTGTCAAATAGATAAATAAAATCTAAAAAAAAAAAAGTTTGAAAGATCTACTTCTAGGCTGAAACTTTTTGAAGGGATCATGTACAACTGGTATACCAGGGAAGCTGAAGCCTGTGAGGCTACCATTGGAAACTGGAGAGTGGACAGTGGGATGTTGTTCTGGAG
>ML108243.1:90621-136182 GCA_003697995.1 Taxidea taxus jeffersonii | reverse complement strand
GCTACCTAAAGCAATCTACACATAAAATGCAACCCTTGTCAAAATATCATCAATGTTTTTCAATGAAATGGAACAAATAATCCTAAAATTTATATGAAACCAGAAAAGACCCCAAATTGCCAGAGGAATTTTGAAAAGAAAGCCAAAGTTGATGGCATCACAATTTCAGACTTCAACCTGTATTACACAGTTGTAATCATCAAGACAATATAGTACTGGCGCAAAAACAGACACATAGATCAATGGAACAGAATGGAGAGCACAGAAATAGACCCTCAACTCTATGGTCAACTAATCTTTGACAAAGCAGGAAAGAATGTCCAATTGGAAAAAGACAGTTTCTTCAACAAATGGTGTCAGGAAAATTGGACAGCCACATGCAGAAGAATGAAACTGGACCATTTCCTTACACCACACACAAAAATAGACTCCAAATGGATGAAAGACCTCAATGTGAGACAGGAATCCACCAAAATCCTTGAGAACACGGGCAGCAACCTTTTCAACCTCAGCCACAGCAACTTCTTCCTAGAAACATTGCCAAAGGCAAGCAAAGCAAGGGCAAAAATGAACTATTGGGACTTCATCAAGATCAAGAGCTTTTGCACAAGGAAACAGTCAACAAAACCAAAAGACAACTGACAGAATGGGAGAAGATATTCGCAAATGACATATCAGATAAAGGGCTAGTATCCAAAATCTAGAAAGCACTTATCAAACTCAACACCCAAAGAACAAAGAATCCAATAAAGAAATGGACAGAGGACATGAACAGACATTGTTGCAAAGAAGACATCCAAATGGCCAACAGGCACATAAAAAGTACTCCACATCACTTGGCATCAGGAAAATAGAAATCAAAACCATAGTGAGGTACCACCTCACACCAGTCAAAATGGCTAAAATTAACCAGTTAGGAAATGACAGATGTCAAGGATGCAGAAACAGGGGAACCCTCCTACACTGTTGGTGGGAATGCAAGCTAGGGCAACCACTCTGGAAAACAGCATGGAGGTTCCTCAAAAAGTTGAAAATAGAGCTACCCTATGATCCAGAATTACATTACTGGGTATTTACCCCAAAGATACAAATGTAGTGATCCGAAGGGGCACACGTACCTGAATGTTTATAGCAGCAACGTCCACAATAGCCAAAATATGGAAAGAGCCTAGATGTCCATCAACAGATGAATGGTAAAGGAGATGTATATATATATATTCAATGGAATACTATGCAGCTATCAACCCCTCCCCCCCCCCCCAAAATCCTGCCATTTGCAAAGACGTGGATGGAACTAGAGGGTATTATTGTAAGCGAAATAAGTCAGGCAGAGAAAGACAATTATCATATGATCTCTGTGATATGAGGAATTTGAAACGTGGGGGGGATGGGGAGGCATGGAGTGAAAAAATGAAACAAGATGAGACTGGGGTGGGATACAAACCATAAGAGACTCTTAATCTCAGGAAACAAACTGAAGGTTGCTGAGAGTGTGGTGGTGTGGGGGTATGGCTGGGTTATGGACATTGGGGAGGGTATGTGCTATGGTGAGTGCTGTGAATTGTGTAAGACTGATGATTCACAGACCTGTACTTCTGAAGCAAATATTACATCATATGTTAATAAAAATTAATAAATAATAAAAATAAAATAAAAATATACCATAACCAATTAGCAATGTTTAAAACAGGCACCAAGGGGGATGTAGTAGGGGTGTCATGTTCTCATCTCAAGGGATAAGTAGGGATGTCATGTTCTCATCTTTTCTGTTTTAGTATACAGGACCAATATGGCCTGATCCTCCTTCATAAACTGAAATTATTTGGTTTTAGTGCCTCAGAAGGTTTTTCTAGCTTGATTTTTTTCCAAGAGCCAAGTTTGGCAAAGGTGTCACTCCATGCAATTGCTCATTTTTTCAATTCTTTCTTAGTATAGAAGTGATAAGATCACTGAAAATATTTTATTAGGTAGAATTAATCAGATGTCTTACTTTTTGGTATGCTGGAAACAGATGGCAAATAGAATTACATTTTCTAAAAGTCTTCCTTTAGCTCTCGCTCCTTTTGCACGTGAATTTACCTCATTAGTGATGTATTCTCACTAACCTTTCTAGTTATTTTTTTTTTCCTTTCCCAGAGAAGGCCAGTGCCATTTTGAAAACTACCAAGAGAAGTGACGATACCAAGTAAGCTCTTTGAGAATCCTGCCCACAGACACCCAAGCACTATATGCAGCTGTGTAATAAAACAGATGGCACTTCTCGAAAACATAGGCGTTGGGAAGCAGCAAGCAGCTGTTAAAACTGGATCTTCATCATTCTGAATTCAAAGGGGAGGGGATTTTAACCATTAGTTTCTTCAACTTAATATTTAATTACCCTCAGAAGAAAAATAAGGAATTTCTCTCCAGAATTCCGTATGAGTCATACCCAAAGTTTCACCAAACACGTTTATGCAGTTGTCTCAACAGTAGCTGTGTGAACAGAGGCTGCAGGAAGAGGCCATCCATGGTTCCTTTTAGCTGGAGTTTGGTTTTAACCAGCTCCACAATCAGTTGTTTTATTGTTTTTTTGCTTGTTTGTTTTTATCAAAAAAGTAAATAAATATAAACATATGTATTAAAATAATTTTGAACACTTTCTTATGAATTAGATTAGAACTTTTCTCTTATGAAAGAATGAAGTGTGAAAGAATGGGAGAAAGGACGGAGACAGAAAAAAGAGAGAAAAGGTCGGGGCAGGGGTTCTTATCCTAGGCTGGTCTCAGAGAGAATTTTATATAGTACCTGAAATTGTATGCAAAAGTTTGCATTTGTATGTGTTTGTGTGTATGCACACATGTGATGTTTATTATGGGGATCAATATTAGCATGTCAACTGAAAAGCACTGCTATAGAGATTGAATTTTTATCCAGAGAGAGCATCCTAAAGAAGTTCTGGAATTGCAGAGTCCGGCCTGAGGCCTAGGGAAGGTCGGGACCAAGGAAAAATGGATATTAATCAAGAAAAATATTATGTACATCACAAGCTGCCCAGGGGCAGCCCTGACCCTAGCCACACAATTATCGGTCCTGGAACCCAGGCAGAATCATGGCAGCCAGGCAGGCTTTTCTTGGGAATCAGTGACATATGACTGCTTCCTTCTCCTTGTTAAGATAACAGCTGGTGTGCCCTGGAGAGGCCCTGACAGTGAACGATAGCCCAAGGACAAGGCACCAGCTGAAAGCCAGCTTGGCTGCAAATTAGAGTATAATGGCAGAGTGGCTTCTGCTGAGAAGCGATTTGCATCAGAGCCCACCGACAATGCACATTCTGCTGGGCGGGCTTTTGTAAGAGAAGGAAAAAGAAATACTCCATTTCTAAATAATTTAGAAGAGGTTTCAGCAAAGGAAGAGAGAGAGCAGAATATAGGGAATCTATGATATCTGTTTTTAGATTATACCACATACAATAAGCATTTTGCCACTCCAAGAAGTAGATCCTTACCAAACTCACCTCCATATACTTGCTCATTGCCTCCCCTTCTGTACTCCCATAGTAGCTTATAACTTTATTATAGAAGCATATAAATACAGTGAGTGCTTAGACATATTTCATTAAATTGTGTATTTATAATGCTTAGGTATGTCTCCCCAATGATCAGTTTACTACGGTTTTCACATCAACACTCTAAGAATCCTGTGTGTGTGTGTGTGTGTGTGTGCGCGTGCGTGCGCGCACGCACACACACACACATACATAATGTACTTTTGATTGTATACATATATATCTTTAATTGTTTTAAGAAATCTTTAAGTGTTTTAAGAAATAACTGAGCCTTGCGGAAGAACCCTGATAATATGAAACATCAGAGGAGAGATCCAATAAGAGCTCAGTGAAAGTCTCTGATAATGAAGACAAAATGCTGAAGAAAGGAAACAGAAAGGTAAGAAGACAGAAGCAGAATAGGATTCATGAAATAATAATCAACTAAAAACAGGGAGGAACATTACATAGAACAGATGTTACAGCTATCAGCAAGATAACACGTTATATTCGGTGTAAGATAAACATATCTAATGAATAGGACTCTTTTGTTAAGGTAACTGTGAGGATCTGCTAGAATGGCATATAGATACATGGTAAATTTTGGTGGTTGATATGCTCTGTTCCATCTGATGACGGGTTTCATGGGAGTAGAGACTATATCTTATTCCTTTGACAGTCTCCAGTGCTTAGTTCAACAGTCATCACACAGAGAGTGCTGGATAAATATTTGTCAAAAAATTTAAAAAAAAAAAAAGAAGAAAAAAAAGTCTGTCTGAGATGTAAGAATTCCTTGTAATCCATCTGATCTTATCCATTGTGCCTGTTTTTCTACTTCTCTCTATTTGTCCTTCTGCTTTATCACCACCTCCCTGAAGCCATGCTAGAATGCTCTCTCCTCTTTGCCTTCCCCAGTCTGCTCAATATCCATTTATTCAGCACAGTTTACATCCCCCATGATCCAAGAGGTCTCATCTGTCTGCTTTTTGCATATTGATTCCTTCTCCTCTAAGTTGGAACACAAAGTGTTCATTTTTCATTGACTAGTTCACTTGTCCAAAGCTCATTTCCTTGCCTAGACTCCATGATCGTCGTCAGAAGGAACCATAATTCAAAGAAGGTGAATATCTGTATTCCTCATGTTGCCAGGGACACACTGGGCACTTCTTAGGCAGAGACATGCTTGCAAAGTATGTTTCTGGGAAGGAGGAGGAATCTAATGACGTGGCAGAAGGGACGCATAAAGGACCTGAGCGTGACAGGTGGGTGGGGGTCTAGACTCGGAGGTTTTCCCAGACTTTGCGGTAGTTTCACCCTCTGTAGGAGCTCACCTCTGTGGAAGATTTGATAAAGCAGGAGGTGGGCCCCGGATCTAGTGTGCTTACTGGGGATCGAACACTTGGTCAAGCTTTCCATTCATTTCCTATTGCAGCTGCTGTAGTCTCAGAGTCTGCATGTTGAAATTAGATGGGTTTCTTTTATGTGGTTAACAACCATTAGCTGCTCTTTCTCTCTAGGGCGTAAGTCAGTAGCAGGTAAGTAGAGTGGCATAGAGATTTAGTCAGTGTTCTATCATTAGCAAGCTCCTCTCTCCTGTCTCTGCTTTTAGGTAGAGCTTAAAATAAGAATGAAATTGGTCCTATATTGTCATGACGGCATTTTCAGCACATGGAATATAAAAATAAAAGCTCTGATCTAGGTATTGTGCTAACTTGTTAGTTTTTTTCCTATGGCTTTTCAAAGTAATTCAGTTATAATACCAGTCAATAGATTAGTGTTCAGTAAAAAGAGAGAAAAAAAATGTATTCCTATCTTGGCAAATTAAAAAAACCCAGAAAGCGAAAAACTTGCTATGTAAATTCTAACCCTCTGTCCTTGAAAACTCTACTTTGGAAATAAGGAGACTTCACTCTCCTGAAATTATAGAATATTTTTGTATAGCTAAGCAATGATATAGTGTTCTTTAACCTTGTTTTCCATAAAACTATCTAATAGCCTATTGGAAGAATAAAGAAAGGCAAGATTCAGGATCTATCTCAGCCTGATAGGATTGTTCTATGTGGCGGTGGTTTACTAATAGCTTTATTATTCAACCATGTAAGCAAAAGAAAGCACTACAGCTGAGAGAGGACTCAAACAGATCTGCTTTCAGCATGTAACTAAACCAGTGTGTAGAAACAAGTAATTAAAAGGACACAAAGCCCGTAATCAATTGCGCACCGGTTATCTTTGATTGCTCTTGCAAAGGACAAATTACACACAAGGCCCTTGCAAGCCTGAAGGAAAAGAGGTTCTATTATCTTCTTTTTGAAATCATTTCTCTGCAAAGACAAGGGCGTCCCTATTCCAGATCCCTTGGTTTAATTAAAAGGACACAAACATCAGATGATGTTGCAGCATATCGAATGTTTCCCTGTCAGGGCAAGGGAGTGAAAGGAGAGTGGGGGGAGGGGGAGGAAGGGGAAGTGGGGAATGGGTGGGGGTGGGTTGGAAGAATTTCTTTTGCATAAAGGCTGGCCTTTTTTCACTCTGACCATCTGTTTTCTCATGGTGAAAAGCCCCATTGCTGGTATCCTGGCATAGCTTTGCATGTCTTTGTGCTTAAGGGACATTCAATCTCGCATCTGATACACGCTGATCTGTGACACTTCCTAACAAATGAGGCTTTGTTCAAACAAAGAGACTCCCTGATAGGAACTGTAAACTTGGAGCTTGATATCCTGTAGGAAAGGCAGGCTATGGCTGAGCTGGCACAGGAAATTCCCTTTGCAATGCCACAGAGCCCAGGAAGGTCACACCCCATGCACGCAATGGCTCTTTCAGCTGAACTCTTCTCATCTTGTCTTCTCTTCGGAGATGGCAGGCTTGGAGCACAGCTGCATTTGGACCCGAGATTGAGCCCCATCTCCATTACAGGCTGAAGCTTGCTCCCAGGGATAATGGCACTTATCTGTATAGTTTCTTCCTTTTACGAAGCATTTTCACCATCATTAATCCATCCGACCCAATAACCTCATAGGGCCCTGTCCAAATGTGATCGTTTCCAAGAGAACAAGAGAACAATTTTGTAAATACGAATGCCAATCCCTCCTTGTCTCTCTTTTCTTCCTTCTATGTCCTCTCTTCAGTCTCTCTCTTCTCTCCTTTCTTATTCCCCCAATCCATGACCTTGAGTTTGATATTTCCAACTTTGAAACCATCCATCTTTTCATCATACGATGTCTCTGTGGTCCTTTGCCACGTAGGCTTAGCTGTGCAAATCTGAGAATGTATAATGAGCTGCTGAAGATGGGTTCTGATTTGGTGCCCAGGGCAGAGAAGGCCTCAGCTCAGGAAAACACTACTCGCTCTTTCTAGCTGTGATTTCGAATCTTGTTAGAACATAATTAAGTGTCCTTAGCAAGAATCTCCCCGTTCTTCCTCCTTGAATGCACTATTTCCTCCTGTTGGCAGACTCCTACACACTCGTGGAAGACCTAGTGGAGAAGGGGCTTCTCCTGCAGGCTGTGCCTCCTTCTTTCAGGCAGTGAACTGGTGTTTCCCTTGTGTTCTCAACCCACTTTACTTCCAACTCAACCCGTGTGTAACACGTTGCAGCCTGAGCTATTTGTTTATGTATCTATCTCCCCTACTAAGCTGTGAACCACAGGGTTGGGATCCTGTATTTATTATTCATCCTTGTATATTTCCAGTATTTTATGAAGTGTCTGACCCATAATAGGCTCCCAGTAACAGCATGTTGAATAAATAAATTGTGTTGGTTAAATACTGATATAGCTGGGAGGAAAGAAGCAGGAAAATAGGGCAAAACAGGGAAAACTGACTTCATTACACACATCTATAAATTTTTCCTTGGCTTGGACCCATCATCTGGTGTTCTGCTTCTCCCCACTTCAACAATGTGAAGCAGTGTGTGATTCAGGAATTATCTTAGACCTAGTTTCTCAGTTTTCTGGATCAGTACTTTTTTTACAAAGATTCTTGAATTGCGGAGAACTCAAGTAACCTTTCAAAAATTCTGTCTTTGATTACTTAGTGGACCTATTACCAAATATAAAGATTTTTGGCCCGGTGAGGCCCTGGATTTACAGGAAAGAAAACGTGTCCTGTGGAATACTTTAACAGGAAAGTTTCTTAGGGAGGCAGTGAGCGGCAGAAGGGAAGTGGCTGCATATTCCTTCAATCTCACTTTGCAACTGGCTTGCTCAATCACTCAGAAGTTCTTTAGCGTTTTCTGAACCTTGATTCCTCTAGCTATGAAATAAGAATAGTAACTCTAGCATGCCTCAGTGAGATTTTATGAGGATTAACTAAATGTGATTGTAAACCATTTGGGGGCATCAAATACTGCATAAAATAATTGATATTCATAATTTTGAGACTGGATAGAATTTCAAAGGGTAATGGTGTGAGGCGAATCACCTTTCCATTGCATTTTTAGGGGGAGTGGCTCAAACTCATTTTGTTCCTTTTCTAATCTCTTTTCCTTATATGTGTAAACATAAAACAGAAACTTGATTAATTAAAGTTTGGTAGCATGTTGGAATTTATTTGAAAATAACTTCTAAGAGTAATAGTGGGAAGTAGTCGAAGGGTAGAGTAACTGTACTTGCCTTGTTGCTGCAATCAGTTTGAATATTACCTTGTAAAACACAGGGAAAGCTCACAAAGACGGTAGGGACGAACCCTTTGGCTGCTGGCATGCAGCTACTCATTCAATCAAAGGTAACTGACAGCTGAATCCATAAACTATTCTCAAAACTAGCTTTGGGAGCTGCTGTTATTTAAAGTGAGGTAGCAAATGGTAGCATCACCTGTGGCAAGCATAGCTTAACTTTTATATGTAGAGAAGTTGAATCACTATGTCTTACACCTGAAACTAATGTAACATTGTGGGTCAACTGTACTCAAATTAAAAATAATAATAATAAATCAAATTTTAAAAAAGCAAAGAAAGTGAGATAGCAAAAGAACTCTATTAGAGCAATGAGCACAACCAATGGACTTAGAATTGGGGGCTCAACTTACTGAAGTTCCAGAAACAACTGGAATCACAAAATTAGTTTATTATCCCAAGTGAGTGGGAATGAGAATTTTAATGTGAAGCTACTATATTTGATTCTGCTTAAAGTAATGGCTTACGTGAATATAGTTCCGGCTTTTCATCTGAGTTCTCTGTTCTGTATTATTGCATTTGATACTCCTAAATTCCCTATTAAGGAGATAGGAGAGGTGCTAATCACTCTAAGGTTATTAATAAGTAATAATCATAAGTAATGTCACCCTGGACAACTTTTTGCTTTGGTATCAGTGGAGCTCTATGTTTTGATTAAGCTCCTCAAATTTTCCAAGGGTATTTATTGCATGTGGAAGGCTTATTTTTTTGTTTATTTATATGTTTATTTTAAGTGAATGCATGGAGCTGGGGAACAATTTTACCATTGTTTACAAAAGAAATATTGATTTCCCTTGCAAACTATTTTGCAGATTCCTTTCCTCTTTTCCATTTTCACTGTCAGCCCTGAAGGTCAAACCCTCATCCCTTGACTTACTAGAGCAGTGGTTCTGAATCTTGGCAGCACAATAAAATCTCTCTGGGAACTTTAACATGTGAATTGGAATCTCAGAGACACTGATATAATTTGCCTGGGATGTGCCCTGCGTGTTGTGTTGGGATATAGGAAGTGCTTCATGTGATTCTCAAGTGTGGCAGGGAGTGGGACCAGTGACCCACATACTCTCCTCTGTCCAGTCCTCCCCGAGAACCACTCACTTAGATTTCACCTGATAACCAGTACAGTGACTGGCTCCTACGAAAAATACATCTCACCTCCACTTTTCCTTTCCTTATTTCCCCTCCTTAATATAGATATTTATTCTTGCATATTTTGAAACTAGAAGCGGGATCACTAGAAAAGATCATAAAATTCCAGTGCTAGGTAATTTTTCCCCAGCAGCGATTTAATCATTTAACCCATTCAAAAATTCTAAAACTTCTCCATTGCTGAGTTCTAAAACTCTTTGACCTAGTATTTAATATTCTTCAACATTTGCTTTAAGTTTTTATTTTAACTCCAATGAGCTAACATATAGCGTTATATTAGTTTCAGGGGAAAAATAGTGATTTGACATTTCCATACATCACCTGGTCTTTCTTCAGCATTTTTAAACCTCATTTGACCTCTCGTGTCGCCTACCACTACTACTTTTTCTTTATCCAAAACCTTACCAAACTGAGCTACTTGCTCTTCCCACAGTGTGCTCATATCCTCCCCCTTGCACCTCTGCTCTTACTTTTCTTTCTACTGAGAATGCCTTGAACCAGCTCCAATTCTTTCAATATAAATTGCCCCTCACATATCAATCAATATGTCACTTTCTTTAAGACTTTTCAGTTTTGATGAAAATGGGTGTAATTCCTCCCTTTTCTCAACTCTGTAACACTTTTACTTCCATTATCTTACAGGTTGCTCTATGATTATTTATATATTTTATTCTATTCCTTCTGTTTCTTCCATTTTACTGGCAAGTCCTCAAGGGCCAAAGTAAAATATGAATAAAGCTCAAATCCTGGTTTTACCTTGTATTAGATGTGTGACTTTTAACAAATTATTTTCCTCTGGGAATACAATACTAGCTTCTCATAGGTTGTGGGGAAAATTAAATGAATTAATGCCCAGAATGTACTTAGAACAGTGCCCTGGTCAAGGTGGGCACCCAGTAAATGTTAGCTCTTGTCTGTCACTTGCTTTATCTTGACAGAGACTAGGTCCGGATCTTGCAAATTTTAGGCACTGAAAATATTTGTCTAATGTACTAAATTCTTTGGAGCTTGAAAAGATCCCAAATACCCAAACTCTAAATATTTGCTAACTGATAATCTTCAAGTCATTTTAACAACTACTTTAAGGAGCATGTGGGCCAAAGTAACCTGATACTTTGTTTCAAAAAATGGAAAACATGATTTCTGGCAGGCTTGGTACCTTGTGTTGAAACTCTTCAGTCTCAGAGTTAATACTAGAGAATCTGGTCTGTCAGAGGCCAATGCTGTCAATCAGGGTGATTATTGTATACTCAATTCCACAGACATTTAAGAAAAAATGTTGAATATCCAAAAGCCACGGAAATTCTTTAGCTTAAAACAGGTAGGTGCAAAAAACCTAAACAGGCATATTATGTATTCTGAGAGCACAACTTCTCAATATAGATTCCATTTAATAATATATACTTCACAGGTCTTTGGAGATAAGACTATAAATATAAGTGCCAGACTTAACCAATAAATATTTGAACACCAGCACACCCTAACCTCATATGCATTTATGTCTCAGATGCCACAAAACAGAATTGACCTTTTGTTTTTCAAGACAGAGAAAAAGAATAAATAAAATGATGAAGCCAATGTCAAGTGTGACTACATGACCAGTTATTGGGGCTTTCCCTCACCTACGTTGACTTTTGAAGTGTTTGAAGTAACTTTTCTTGAAATTAATAATTAATCTTTTCAAGGTGTTCTTTTTGCAGGCAGCGAGGGCAGTCAATGTTAAAGGAAAAAAGATAAGAACAGAGGACAAGTGCTGCCCAACCGAGGCAAGGTGTTTCCAAAGGAGAAGACACTGCCTGAAATGGACTGCTAGGTCCTCACTCCCTAGATGTTAATGTGGCCTTTGTCTTCAGACACTTCCCAGGAAACCCTGTCAAAGAAATAACTCTGGACATGATGTTTAGGCATGTGAAGCAGTAGTAAACGTTTGAAGTAAGTTTACAGCTAGAAAGAAAGGGAAGGAAGGAGGGAGAGAGAGAGAAATGGAGGAAAGGAGAGAGGGAAAATAGAGTCAAGAGAGACAAGTGACATTTCAGAGCAATACTGAAGACAATTTATCTTCCAGGAGCCACTTTCTGAGTAGGGTACTTGGGAATTTTTTTTATTTTCTTATAACTAGCATTTTTTACCTATTGCCGAATGTTCAGTTTCTCTTTGTTCAAACATTCATGCATGGTATTAACAACTTGCACCCATGGAAGATCCAGCATTTATATTCCTGGATAGGATTGTATTTCTTGATCAGATCCTCATATCAAGCTCATTATCTATAAGGCATTGTGTTCTAAGTTTTGTATGTCATTACTAATTCAACTCTCAGCCCTGTCAGATAGATACTATTAGGATCCCCATTACACAGATGAGATAAGAGAGGCCCAGAAAAGTTCAACTACCTTGCCCAAGGTCACAGAACAGGTCCAGGAATTGAATTCAGCCTGGGTGACTGAGTCCAGGCTCCTAAGGGCTGATTGATTCAGCTTCAGAAGGAAAGCTATGGTTACCACAATAGCCATCAGAGCGTTTTGGCCCTGCTGTTGTTATATTAAGCAGTACTCCCTTCTGAGGATAGTAAGAGATAATGGTGCTAACCTGACAAAGGAAAGAAATGAATCCAAAAACGGACAAAAGAACACTGAGAATTTGGATGAACTGTAAAGTTAGTGCAAAAACCTCAAAGTGTTTTGGCCCCGGGGCCTGCATTGATCTACTGGTCAAGTGAAACGCTGGTGGCTGAGGGATGGGCAAACCCTGAGTGTGAGTGCAGTCTTAAGGGAAAGTAGAGAAGGGACAGGTAGAAGAGAGAGCACTAAAGGCCAGAAGTGTACGAATTCAGGAAGGACACTCTGTGACATCAGACAACAGTTTCACCAATTCTAAATACCATTGGTTCCACTCGAGCCTTCTCTGAAGCAGGAAAATATTATAAGGGCATCTTGCAGAAGCCAGTGGTCTAGAAGCCTCAGCTTAAACCCCAGTTTAAGGGGTGCCTTGGTGGCTTAGTCGTTAAGTCTTCTGCTGAGCCTTCTGCTCAGGTCATGATCCCAGGGTCCTGGAATCGAGTCCTACATCGGGCTCCTTGCTCTGGAGGGAGCCTCCTTCTCCCTCTGCCTCTGCTTCTCATGAATAAATAAATAAATAAATAAATAAATATAAACTTACCCCCCCACCAGTCCATAACTAATGGGCTTTATGGCTTTGGTCCAGGTATTACATTTTTCTTAATCACAGTTTTCCCATTCGTACACAGGGTTAATACTAGTACCCATCTCAGGGTTATTGTGAGAATTACATGAGATCATCTGTATGAAGTACCTAGTATAGCTCCCAGCACAGTGAGTCATCAATAATACTTTTGGTCTTTTTTTCTCCTCCGTGACACTTGATGGATAACAATTTTGTATTCCACAGTATTTATTCAGCTTTTAATGGCTGAGTGTTGGGAGATATATAAGTAAAAATAATATAATCCCTGCCCTGGGGACCTTAAAAGATATTCATGAACTAAGCACAATAGCCCATAAATGCAAATATTTGTAATAGTATATATTGTATATGTCTGTACAAATAGATAAGTGAACTACAAATATTGAGATAATTTCTAATCAATTTTCCAGAGCAAAAAAATAAAGTTTTGCAGATCTATAGTGAGGTGATACAGTGCACTAACCGGTCTCTGCCAGGTGTGTCTCTGTGGTGTCTCCGGCCACTTGGGGATATTGCCAAGTGGAGGATTCTTCCCCCACAGTGTGTGCACTGAACATCTCACAGGCTAGGCACAGGTGCACTGTGTCCTTGAGACCAGCAAAGGTTTTTGTCCTCGATAATGTCTTAAGGGTATCAAAATCCACTTTAAAAAAAAATATTATCAAAAGTATATTTTCTTTTTTTTTAATAATTTTTTTTATTTAAACATATAATGTAACCCCACCACCCTCTCCCAACCCCCCTCTCCCCCCCACCCAAATCAAAATCCACTTTTAAAGGGGAGGCACAAAGGAAAGAAAGGGTTTACACAGTTTCCTTGATGATAATAACATACTATATCTAAAGTTTCTAAGACATAAATCATAATTCCTGGGTAACCTCTCACAAAGTTTCTTTGCACTGTACAGTTTTCTTTTTCTTTTTTAAGATAGTATTTCTTTATTTGTCAGAGAGAGCAAGAGCATAAGCAAGCACAAACAGGGGGAATGGCAGAGGGAGAGGGAGAAGCATGTTCCCCACTGAGCAAGGAGCCCAATGTGGGGTTTGATTCCAGGACCCTGGGGTCATAACCTGAGCCATGCAGGTGTCTTCAACTGTACATTTTTCAAAAAAAACTTTCAGTTTGGGATGCCACTATGCTATATGCTTTATAAGAAGATATTAGAAATTAATTTTAAATATTTAATGTTATTACCAAATTTGTAGTGTAGCATATATTTCTGTTACCTCATGTCCCATCCCTCAGCCTGTCTCTGATTTTAGCCATCGGTGCAGGGCCTACTGTTATGCAATCTTAGCTTCACACTGACAACATCCCACATCAAAGCCTTCCCCTGTGTCTCCCCACTTTCTATGGAGACCCTCTCAAAAGCCACAGTTCCTGCTCAGTCGAGGGACTCACTGGATATTAATACCCCAGATAAGTTAGTAAGTGTCCTCAAATTGCCTTCCTTCAACTGGAATCATGGTGAAACACATTCTGCATTCTTCTTAGATGTCTGGCTAAATTGCACTGAATACATTTTTATGTTGCTTCTTTTCCTTCCTTTCCTGTTTTCATTACCTTGCTCCCTCAGTCCTCTTTTTGAGGTTACCGCTAAGTAAATGGCCTGCATCCAAGTCCTTGTCTAGGCTTTGCATAGAGAGAATTCATATTAAGACATACAATCTCAACACCCAGGTGAATTAATATTCTCAAGCCAGTCAAATAAACTGAGTAAAGGGAAACGGGTAGATTAGGACATCTGGGTTTTTCACTTAGTAAATGAGGCTGTGAGATTGAGACAATCAATGGAACCTCCAGTCAGACCAATTAACATCATAGCTTGTATAGGGTGGCTAGCTTCTCATAAGAACACTTAATTCAGAGCATTATAATTCCTAGGAAAAAAACCCTCTATGAGAACTCATCATTCTGAGAGGTGTTCAATGGTTGCATAATTCTATAATAAGAGCAGGAACGTTATGTTTTAAACACACGAAAGGAGAAATTAACACTCATATCTTTCTTCCCAATAAACAGTTTTAAGTCATAACTGAAGTTGTGCTAAAAGGACTTAGAGACATATGGGCCACTTTCACTTAGTTTAAATCAATAAGACCAACATAATGGCCTCATTCTTCTTTGGCTGGTTTATGACAGCTGCTTGTGTTAGAATGTCAATGAAAGCCTGCGACAGCAATATAAAAGCTTTCATATTGATTGTGTCATAAGCTTTGGGCTGATTAGAAGAAAAGTACATGGTGCAAAGTATCATTCTTATCATTTTATAATCATTATAAAAAGACCACAGTGGTTATCACTAGCAAAGGTGTTTAGATCATGGTGTGTGAAACTGACATGTCCATAACCCAAACTGATGCAAATGACAGAAGTTAAAGACAGAGCAAATACACCTGCTCAGAATGAAGAGAACAATAAAAATGACAGGGTCCTTTTGGAAAAACGGTCTACATACTTTTGTATTCCCAAATTTTGTGATTCTTTATTTTCCTTTTTAAGATTTATTTATTTGAAAGATAGAGAGAGAGAAAGAGTCAATGCAAGTAGGGGCAGGGGCAGAGGGAGGGAAGGGAAGAGAGAATCTCAAACAGACTCCCTGGTGAGCATGGAGCCGGACTCAGAGCTCAGTCTCAAGACCCTGAGATCATAACCTGAGCTGAAATCACGAGTCAGATGCTTAACTGACTGAGCTACCCAGGTGCCCCACAACGAGTTGATTTTAAAAAACCCTGCCAATATTTCGCACAATGGCTTTAACATCTTTGTGTTCTGTACCAGCATGTACGAAGGACTTAACTTTTTTTTAAAGATTTACTTATTTATTTTAGAAGGGGGGAGGGGCAGAGGGAGAGGGAAAGAGAATCCTCAAGCAGACTCGCTGCTGCCAAGAACAGAGCCTGAGGCAGAGATCAATCCCACCACCCTGAGATCATGACCTGAGCTGAAACCAAGCCTTGGACACTCAGCCAACTGAGTGTCCAAATTTGTGATTTTTAATGCACATGATTACACTTCAGTTTTAAGTTATTACTGGTGAGTTGAAGCATTTTATTTTAGATCCATTACTGGCTTTCCATCTTTCAGCAGTAACAATAGATCAGTCCTGATATGCATAAAGCATTTAAAATTACCTATAACTCTAAGTAAGCCACATGCCAACTTTCAGAAAAACAATCTCCCTAGAAACAAAAATTAGTCCTTTTGACATTCCTGGTTTATGGGAACACTACCAGTGCAAAATTCAAGAGAGCCCAAATAATTCAACATCATGGACTTTCTCCTGGAATACAATCAGACACTGGGTTTTCCCCCAAACCCTGAAATAAGTTGAAGCCTCTTGAAATAAGTTAGCAGAAGAGGAGATGTCCCCTGGCTGTTGTGGGGAAATCTAGTCAGTGTCATGAAGCTGTCATTCCTCTTTAAAGTTTCTGGAGAACTATGTTCTCCATATTTGGTGACTATCTGAGAATTCATCTCAGTGTTGTTTATGAAATGGCAATGTCTTAGGGACAGAAAATTGCTATGTGACAACTAATCCAAGAATCATTAACTGTTGTGGCTTAGTTCACCTCAGCAGTCTGCTGTAAACATGTGGCATTTTGAAGCACATGGCTCTCAAATGCACAAGTTGATTTGTCTCATAGGATATGATGGGTATTGCTCATTAATATTGCTGGTCCTTCAATCCTTCTGGAAGCATGGGAGGATTGCACATCTTTGCCCCATTAAAATTAGACAAACATGTAACAGGCTCTAACCAAGAAAACAGAAGTAAAGTGAGGAGGGTCACCTCACAGAAGAGCTTATGCATGATTCTTTGTTCTCTTCTCTACCCTACTATAACCTGAAGGCTCTTGTGAGATAGCAGCTCACAGGAAGGTGGAAACTTTGTCCACCTGGGTCTCTGAGTGACTATCATAAACCAAGCGTGGCCACAAGGGTTACGTACTGTGCATGAGAGACAGACATTTGCTGTGCAGAGTCACAGAAAATTTGGTGTTTTTTGTTACTGCACATAACCTAGCCTGTCCTAATACATAAGGTTTGTTTTTAAAAGGCACAATTTATGTGAATTAGCCACCTGGGATTAGCAATAGCTGAGATATATAAAATATATGTTTGCTAAATTTAACCGATTGTAACTCTACCTTTATTAAGACTATAATGGGATCCCTGGGTGGCTCAGTCGGTTGGGCATCTGCCTTTGGCTCAGGTCATGATCCTGGGGTCCTGGGATGGAGCCTAACATCAGGCTCCCCTGCTCAGCAGTGAGCCTGCTTCTCCCTCTGCCTGTGCTCTGTCTGTCAAAAAAATAAATTAAATCTTTTTTTAAGTATTATTTGCATGTAGCATCCATTATTATGGCAAGATAATATCCCAGGAAAGAATAAAACCCATGGCAGTGGCTCTTTCAGTGATAGGGATATAGCAGGTACTCAGAAGATATTCTTTGAAATCAACCAGGTTACATGAGAAAGCAAGCATGCAAGAAAGGAGATTTTTGCCCACCTACCATCTCATAACACGGAAGAAGGAATGTGGGGGCAGGGAGACAGAATCATGATGAAATAAAGAAAGGCATCATAGGCTGCAGGAGGTACACACACATAGTCATAATGTAAGTAGATTCAGCCCGGAAAAATGTGAATACAATGATTTGGAGCCAGTCCAAAGTTTAAGGGTAGATAAAGATAGTTGTGCAGACTGCAAAGGACTTTAAAAAACTGAAGCTGTGTCTACATGATATCAAAAGTTTGAGCAAGTTCCATATTGATTTTACTGGCCTGCTTTTGTTTTTTATCAGACTGATTAATTAGTGTTATGTAGGTAGAGTGATAGTGTATCACATCTAATCATATGCTTAAATGCCTACAGGTTGGTGGTAATTATTTTTATGGTTAAAAAGCTTTCGTTTTCAATATCATCAACTTTTATAAAATCCTGAATAACATAAAACCTTTTAAAACTTTAATACTTCCCTTTCCCGTTTTGTTTTTTTAATATTTGTATTCCTTGAAGAACTGACACTCCATGAGGGCAGGAATGATATTAGTCTATTGATTACAGAATCTACAGGATCTAACACGATGTCTTGTAGACATAGTGATGCTAATTATCTTTTAACTGAAAGCATTCATGTGTATATCAAGCTTTTAACAGGTGTTGCCTTATCTATTTGGTTTTATTCCCATCAGTTTCCTTCTCATCCCCTGTGCTCTGGCCAAACAGACCTGCATATAAGCCCCATCCCATCTTTGTTCTTTGACTTACTGTATTGCTTTCCTCAAGATGTCCCCATCTCTCTGCCTAATACTAATAGATAACTTTTATGGCTAAGCACTTTACACATATCTTGCCACTATCTAAAAAAAAATAAAGCCATAAGAAAGGTGCTATTATTGTTAACCCCACGATACAGGTGAGGTGAATAAGGCTTAGGGAAGGTAAGTAAGCTGTCTTACTTCTCTAAGCCCACAGCTCCCCAACCACAGCGCTGCTAAGGTCTGCCTCCTAACAGAAACATGACTCCTAACCACCTTGCTTACTGCTAGCCCCTGTAGTTCACTCTTCAAGCCTCAGTTCAAACACTGCTTCCTCCATAAAGCTTTCTTTTATTATGTTGACCTTCATGAATCTCTCTTTTGTTCCAAACACCTGTTACTCTTAACTCAGCGCCAGGAGCTGTTAACCCTTATTAGTTCAGCTCAGTATATATTTCATGCATACTAATTTTATCTCTCCCACGACACCTTAAAGACTTAAATAGGAATTGAACACTACTTATTTTGTATATTCCAGTACCTAGCATATGAGAGATGATCAAGGAAAACTTCCTAGCTAATGGATTGATAAAGAATAAATAAGTGTTACATCTACTATATTTATCCTGGAATTCCCATTAAGAAATTCTCTTCAAGGCTAAAGTCTGACAAAGAGAGACCTGGCTTTTGCTTTTAACAACTTTTATTAAAAAAAAAAAAAGTTCAGCTAACTTCCTTCCTGCCTCTCAGAAACTTAAAATTATATGTTCAGATTTGGAATTGTGAAACAGTTCAGATGAAATAGGCTGCTTTTTAAAGATGAGGCTAAAATTGTTATTTCCAGTCATTAAAAATGTTTTGGAACAAAGGGATCATCTGACAACTTGTGACTGGTGCAATCAGAGAAGACAGAGATTGGGATGTTTATTTTTACACTTTGGGAAGGAAGAAGCAAGGATCAGCTTCCAAGTTTGACACCTTTGATGAGCTCAGTGGTTTTGCATCATATCATATGAACATAATGCCTCTCTTCATGCCCCCATAGAATTAGGCAGAGGAACACAAGCAAGCCCCAGGCCAGAGCTGTGAACAGAAATTGGATCTGAGGCTTCATAAATGAATCTGACCATATAAACAACTCAGAACAAGTGAAGAAGTGTCCTTGTGAGTTTCCTTATAAGCTAAATATAAACTGAAACAATTATGTTGTCACGTTATGGAAAGGTAATGAAATTGAAGCTGATTTAGGTAAATGATTCGTGTTTCCCTAATTCCTATGACTACTATAAAATTAAGTTTAGCTTATGGAAAGGAAAAACAAAATAAATGGAGGATTAATATTTTTGCTGAGGACTGATATTCTTTAAATCTATTTCCAAACATTTTGTAGTGTCACCTTGAATCATAGATTTGAATTTCAGGAACAAACAACAGTGATTACCTGAAGGCTCCTCTGCAGCCCATGTAAAACAAACATGATTTAATTTTATTCCCAGTGCAAAAATGTCCCATACAAATGCTAATGCTTTAAGCTGAGGAGAACTCAAATAATTTAAAAAATTGAGTGAGAGTACGATCTTATGTATGTGCATCTTTTTAATGGGAAGTAAAAAAAATATTTTATTATAAATTGACTTCAAAATGGAGACTGACAAAGGATCACAGAGTTTGTGTTGAGCATATAGGAAATGAAAATTGTTAAACCGAGCCAGATGCACAGTCTGCTTTGGACCATACTACCTAACAACCCTTCAAAGATCATGCAATAGGAGAATTAGCAAGGCTTTACTAACAATTTGTTGCCATTCATTAACTTCCCAGAATGTTTGGGATTATTTTACTTGTGTCATTATTAACTGCAATTGTTTAATTTACAAAAGTATAACACCTTCCATTCCTACCACCATTTCTGACCTATGGGATATCAAGATGGAGGTGATGACTTGCCATGAGGAGGACTTCTCTATGAGATCTGTTCTAGTGTTACTCCTACCTCTACCCTTCTGTCCTTTCCTTCATTCTTTTTTTTTTTTAAGATTTTATTTATTTATTTGAGAGAAAGAGAGAGAGAATAAAAGCAGGGTGAGGCTAAAGGGTGAAGCAGACTCCCCGCTGAGCAGGGAGCCTGACGCAGGGCTTGATCCTGGGACCCCGGGATCGTGACCTGAGCAGAAGGCGATGTTTTAACCAACTGAGCCACCCTTTCATTCTGTCTTTCTGACCCACTGCTGAGATTCCGATAAGCTTATAGCCAAGAGAGCTTGTATTAGAGAATTCATCCATCAACTCTCAGGCTACATGGTCTTAGTATTATCTTCACATCTCACTAATTTAGTAGTCTTCCTGACTCTTGCTCCTTCCAGTTGTCTTTCTCAAATGTAGACCTTCTCAACTTATCTCTCTGTACAATTACTGAGATGGAATGCTAGAGTGTAGCTGGGGTCCCCTGGAAAGAAGAAGCTCAGATAAAACTAGATTTGCCCTACGACCCAGCAATTGCACTGCTAGAGATTTGCCCCAAAGATACAAATGTAGTGATCTGAAGGGGCACATGTACTCCAATGTTTATACCAACAATGTCCATAATAGCCAAACTGTGGAAAGAACCCAGATGTCCATTGACAGATGAATAGATAAAGAAGATGTGATATACATACACACACACACACACACACACACACACACACACACAGTGGAATATTACACAGCTATCAGATACTTGAAATCTTGCCATTTGCAACAATGTGGATGGAACTAGAGGATATTACGCTAAGTGACATAAGTCAATCAGAGAAAGACAATTATATGATTTCACTCATATGTGGGATTTAAGAGACAAAACAGAGGAACATGGAGGAAGGGAGGAAAAAATAAAATAAGACGAAATCAAAGAGGGAGAAAATCCATAAGAAACTGTTAATCATATGAAATAAACTGAAGGTTACTGGAAGGGAGCGGGGTGGGAGGATGGGGTAACAAGGTGATGGGCTTTAAGGAGGGTATGGGATGTCATGTGCACTGGGTATTATATAAGACTGATGAATCACTGAGCTCTACCTCAGAAGCTAGTAATATACTATATGTTAATTTATTGAATGTAAATAAAGTTAAATTTAAAAAAAAAGAAGACCTTCCCATATCAAAAGTTAAAAAAAAAAAAAGTAGATTTGCAAGAGACTGATCAGGGGAAATGCCTGTGAAAGACAAAAGGGGAGAAGGAGCAGAAGTAGTCAGAGTGCCTCAGGCCCCATGTAGGTCTGACACCTGTCCAAGGAGAGGCAGTGAAAGCAGCTTCTGAGGGGTGCTTGTTGCCATGTAGGGAAGAGGCCTCTGCAGCATCTCCTGCGTGGGAGGAGAGACATTTCTTATTGGGATGGGTGTCACCTCTGCAACTCCATAGTTTTAGGGGAGTCTGCTGAGGCCCCATTTTTAGGGGCATCTCCCTGGCTCTTCCCATCTTTCATCTCAGTGCCCTCAATCTTCTCAACCTGGCCCTGAACTTAGTGTAACAGACCTGCCATGGCTTGTCTTAAATGATCTGAGCTTGAGAACCTGAACTCTTAGGTCCTGTGCCTGCTGGCAGCTCTGTTTGCTTTCACATCGCCCACACACAACACACATGAGGAAGGCTTCTTCAAAAGTTACCCAAAATGCCCTCTGGCTCTCATAATTAGCATTTAATTATTTGTTAACTGACTTAAGTTTCTCCTTGTCCTTCTATAGGGCTTAATATAACAAACCAATTTCACTGTCTTTACTTGCATTTTTTTTTTTTTTCACCATACAGTTTAAATTCCTGAATCATTGAACCAGCAATAAAGTGTTCCTTCTAGTGGACTGTTTTCCCAGATAACCACTGGTGACATTTTCAGCAGTTGGGTTAATTCTCTGTACCAGAGATTATGTGTGCTTCCTTCTAACTGGGCATTAAGGGGTCTACTCCACAGACCTTATATCACCATGTTGTATTGGATCATTTCTGGTACCAACTGAGTCAGGTTGGGAAGAGGATGACAGTATGGAATTAGATGAGTGAGAGTTTTATTTGGAGAATGATCCACAGGAGATAAAGGGGAGAGGGACCAGGTCAGGCTGGAGAACCATGAAAGGATTATGCAGGAGTGTGATGCATGTTTGACACCTGTAAAGAGATTTAAGGAAACAGTAGGATGGGATGGAAAGAACCTCACAATGTGATGCAGCTCTGAGAAGGCACTGGGCTGGCTGAAATGTAGCCCCAGAGAAAAGACGGCCTGTCAGAGGAGTCCCATTTGGGGCAAGAATGGCACAGCTCTACAACCACCTCTCTGCTCTGTCACTGGCCATACGTAGTCTAGGAATAGCACAGCTTCAACAAGAATGCTGTGGTGGATTATATGGCACAACATCATAGGCTGTCCAGAGAATACACCCCTCACAGCAGATTCTCTTTTGAAAGGATGGCAGCACAACCCAATGGCTGCCACAGTTGGATTTCAGGTATGGACATACCATAATTTTATAGGAGAAAAATAATAATTACTTGATTTTTCCCCCCCTTATCAACTAAAATTGCCCAATTACACCTCATGTTTGGTTTACTTTCAAAACAATGGCAACCAATACAAACAATTTCTATACATCCTAAGTCCTTTTTCTTGATCATAACTGTTAGTTCAGAACTCTTGGTTTTGTACTTAAGAGTCTGCATAATTTATGGCTAAATGCATTACCTTGATTTTTCTCATATTAAAATTTATCTAACCACTTTTCTACCCACTGTTCTGGCTTAAATTATCTTTTTATATCAGTAGAGTTTCTGTAATGGGGACTTGTCATTTATAATGGATATTTGCAAGTTTTGACAAACATTTCTTCAATTTCATGCCTAAGTATCTCTGGGGATTTATCTATTGATTCACTTTAGATGTTTTTGAAATCTCTGAGCAGAATCTTCTGAGGAGGCTCCCTTTACACAGGACTCATTCTCTGTGTCAGCCTTGCATCCCATACTGAACAGACTAAATGAGGACCCACAAGTCTGAAGAGCCTGTCAAGTACATGCCATCTCTTAAGGACAGAAGTTCCTATATTCAGGTTCATGGCTTAAAAAGAACATTTTGCAGGTGAACACTGCCTTGCTACCTCAGACTCACTTAACTGTACCACAGACAAAAAGGTGATGATGCCAGGTCATCCATGGGGTAGACCAACTGCCTTCAGTGACTCTGCTGATATTCTAGATGAATGTGGAAAAAGTTGCTCACTGAAGTCCAGGCTATTATTATAAGGTTAAACATCTCACTCTTTCTTTTTTTTTACAATTTTATAACTTTTAATAATTTTTTTAAAGATTTAATTTTTTATTTTAGAGGAGGGAGGAGAGCAGGGTGGTCAGAGACAGAGAGAGAGAGAGAATCTTAAGTAGACTCCATGCTGAGTGTGGAGCGCCATATGAGGCTCGATCTCATGACACTGAGATCATGATCTGAACCAAAACCAAGAGTCAGATGTTCAACCGACTGAGCCACCCAGGTGCCCCACAACTATACTCTTTTTATGTAATCTTTATGTGTAGTATGACTACCTGCCTCATGAGGCAGTTTCTCGACTTATTCCAGATTGTGTGAGTGCTAGCGATACCATCTATATCTATAGGTAACTTATGTAAGTCTCTCTTTAATGCTAAGAAATTTGATAAGTTTTACTTGACTGTATAATTTCTGTTTGCATGTAAGCCACAAATTATGCCTATCCCATTTTCTCTCTGGACTGTTTTTAGGTATTTTTGAAAAGTCCTCCTCCTTAGCCCTCCCCTTCTACTTAGGGAGGAAACTGGTTCTGGTGCCTGCTTTTTGATCCTTAGGCTACATTAGTTTCTGGTTTTCTAATTCATTCAATCTTTCCAATGCCCACCAATCCCTGCATTTCCTCCAAAGTAAAATTATCACTGAAAGCAGCTGCTAAATCAGAGATTGTGCTTCCCTAGCATCAGATGAGGTTTTGTGTTTGATTCTTGATAATGGGATGGAGCAGAAATGATATGCACCACCCTCTTTTTTGCTGGCTAGATAGAAATCATGATAAAGCCCTCAGAGATGGCATGTTCCCAATAAGGATGGCATGTTCCCAATAAGGAAGTTGGGTCTCTGACTTCCACATAAAGAAAAGCTCTTTGTTCATCAGGAGTAACTGGGCTAGACCTAGGGAGAAATTAAGTTCTATTGTATTAGATAACTGAAATTTCAGGGTTTATTTGTCATAGTTACTGGCAATACCATAATGAATGCAAGACTTTTTAGGCAAGGAAAGATTGTAAGTATAGTTGGAGGAAATATCTCTCATTTACCTTGAGCTTAGGAATGTCTCTGAGTATATGTACACAGAATTTTTAATAAAAATGAAACTTTTATGTAAAAACAATGAGATAGGATTGGACTCTCTTTGTATAGAAACATCATTTTTATAATAAAAGTGGATAGGAATATATTATAGATCAACATATCAAAACAGTGTGACTGAAGTTCCAAAAACAACAATAAAAATGGACCTAGGTAAGCTGAAAAATTTGGTCAAGTTATAAATCCAAAAGATTCATTTAACAGGAGATGGATAGGTGGAGTTTTATATCAGCCTGAGGATGAGGGAAGAATTTTGAAGAAGATAGAGGAATTGTCAAGAAAGGATGTCTAGTTTCGGAGGTAGGGGTCATTAATTCATCAGCTGTATATAATACCTCATTATACCATGCGCCCTCCTTAATGTCCATCACCCAGTTACCCATCACCCCACCCCCTTCCCTTCCAGCAACACTGTCGTTTCCTAGAGTTAAGAGTCTCTTAATGGTTTGTCTCCCTCTATGATTTTGTCTTATTTTATTTTTCCCACCCTTCCCCTATGAAAAAAAATTTTTTTTTAAGAACTTAAAAAAAAAAAAGAAAGGATGTCTAAGCAGGAACAAACCCAGAAGAGGGCAGTGTGTAAGCCAGTAAGAAATGGCAATCACAAACCAAAAAATCAACATCTTAAATATAGAAAGCACCCCAGATGTGTCCATTTTTATCTCCTGCATGTCAAAAGTATCTAGCTAGAACTCAAGTATCATAACTAAAATAAAAAAAAAATTTTAGTTAACTTTTGTAGCTGCCCCTTGTAGGGAAAGTTATGAGGGATATTCAGGTCTCATATAAATGTGAAGAGACACCTAAGAAACTCATGGAATGATTCAGGGCTGTCTACTCTTTGCCTTGATGATGCCAATATACTAGTGGACTGAATTTTTTATTTATATATTATATGAGCTATGGAGGAAGTTCTACACAAGCATCAAAAATAAATACTGAAAAAAAATTAAAAAATTAAAAAAAATAATATTGAGAGCTCTTTCCAATTGGATCAGCTGCACATATCAGAAGCCTTTGGAGGAAATACGTTTGGTAACTGGCTTCCTAGCTTTATGAGTTAAAGTAATTTGGAATAATGACATTTGAAGAATGAGATAATAAGCCTCACTAAAAACAAAACAAAACAAAACAAAACAAAAAACAATTTATGCTTTAGAGTTCAGACATTTGTTCCATATTTTCCCATTTATCCTACAAACTTCTTGTTGAAGTATGGGGAATGTTAGGGATAGGAATGTGAAAGTCAGTCTTTTCCCTAAAGGAGCTCTGAGTCCACTGGGGGGATTCAGACATGTGAACGGATAGGACATGACCATGGAATCCAGTGCTGTGATGCATTTATTTCAGGGAAATATATATGTTGACTCAGAAGCCATAATAAAAATAGTCCAGCTCATGGGGAGTCATCCAAAATTTCATAAGTAAGTCATTACTGAATCACTTAGTTTTGGTGGCAGGAAGCTAGACAAAAGCAGTTGGAATTCTGATTTTTTTCCCCTCCAGCTTTCTGACAGCCACCTGTTTTGCCTTTCATAATCTCCCTTTCCTCTCTTCTCCCCATGTAATCCTTCTCATTCTCTCTCCCTCTATTTTTAAGTTAATTTCACACATCTGCTTGAGCCCAACCTCACTTTCACACAGCCCAACCGTAATATTACAGTTTCAGGAGTCAGACTGTCAGGGTTCAAATCAGGCCTTGCCATTTACTACGTGTGTCCCTGTTTATTACAATTTCTGTGTCTTACTCTCTTTGTCTTAAAAAATGGCATTCATTTTAGAAGGCTTTTTTGTAAAGACTTAAAAAGTTTATATAGAGAAATGCTTGCTTACTTACTTACTGGCACATGGTAAGTGCTCTGTGGTTAGGTATTAGTTTCCGACTGCAGCTGTAACAAATCACCACATCCTTTGTGATCTAAACAAACAGCCATTTATTATCTCTCAGTTCCGTAGATCAGAGTCTGGATAAATTCTACTGGGTTCTCTGCTGGGGGACGTACAAGGCTGAAGTAAAGGTGTTGGCTGGCCCAGGCCCGTATCCGAGGCTCTGAAAGAGAATCTGCTTCCTTGTTTGTTCAGATGAGTGGCAAAATCAGTTCTTTATTACTGTAGGTCTGTGGTTCCTATTTCGTTGACATTTGGGTCCCTCCACTTTAAGCCAGTGATGGCACATTGTCACTGCCTCTTGCTTTGAACCTCCTATGCTTTTGAATCTTCTACCACAGCTCTCTATTTTGCCTTTCTCTTCTGCCTCTAAGGGCTCATGTGAATACACTGTGCATACCCAGAGACTTCTGGATAATCTCTCTATTTCAAGTCTCTAATCAAGGTGATTAGTAACTTTAATTACATCTGTAAAGTCTCCTTTGCCATGAAACACAACATATTTACAGGTACATGAGGTGGTAAAGATTATAGGAACCAAAATCATGTCTACCACAGGTTATTAGCTATTCTCATTGCTATTATTTATTTATTTATTTGACAGACAGAGATCACCAGTAGGCAGAGAGGCAGGCAGAGAGAGAGGGGGAAGCAGGTTCCCTGCTGAGAAGAGCTTGATGCAGGGCTCCATCCCAGGACACTGGGATCGAAGGCAGAGGTTTTAAACCACTGAGCCACCCAGGTGACCCAATCATTGCTATTATTTAAACGAGTGGAAGAACTAGCATTGGTAGGCAATAGAATGTTCTGGATGCTAATGTTCTCTAGTGACTTGGAAGTTATTTCATTTAAAGAGTTAAACTTTGGGGGCATAAGGAGCTAATGCACTGGACAAACAGAAATTTTGAATTCTTATCTGTGTGCACATATGTAATACCAATCTCTTTATTTTTTAAGTATAGTACTCTATTATCTCTAAATGTTACCACTAATCTGTTAATATACTTTCAAAAATATTTATGAAATTTTAATGTCAAGGCCATCTCTGATTTAAAAAACTGAATAAAATTAGCAAGAAGAAATCTTTTTCACAAATTTGACTTGAGGGGAAATTTCAGAAATCTGAAAAATCATAGACCTTTCTTATATGTTTTGTCCTGAAATATGATTAGGATTAATTCCTGCTAATACAATAAACATGAAACATATTTTTGAAACAATTAGGCTTCAATATAAAGTGAAAACATTTAAATTATAATTATTTCTAAATATTCCACTGTCAGAATAAACCTAAACTAGATCTTGCTAGAAATTGAAAACAGAAAGCTTCAAAAAGATCATGAAAAGGAAAATAAAAATAAAACAAAATGTAGTGTTTTACTTGTTTTGCATACCTGCAGTATAAAGCTGGAAACTGTCATTTACATAGGTAAACTATTTCTAAAGATTATTATTTTTTTTTGGTTTATGGCTTTACGACAGGCGGCTTGTGACTATAGATATTGGATCTTCTGAGCGCGGTAACTTCTCCCTAGCATCTGCTTATGGCTAAGGATCTCACTGTGGGGCTACTTATTTGTATTTGAGGGCTGCAAATATCCTAGTCCAGGAGCCATTTCATACTTTGTTTGGGACAGTGGATCTGTATACATTTGGGCAGGCACATATGCACGTGCAAGTGCTCTCACACTGATACACACACACGTTATTGATGTACATGACCAATTAAGAATGATTTGGATTGTTTTTCAAACATACTTTTTTTTTTCTTCAGTGTGTAATCTATATACTACACCCAACACATTGGCGATCTTTAAACAAAGACATGTCACTGAGAAAGAAGTGGACAGAGATAGGCAATGAGTATTTCTAGACCTTCTGGGTTATACCATAACTTGCAGTGTTCTTTCTATTTTGCTCTCATTTCCTGCTCCTATTTTTTTCTCATCCATTTTTAGATCTAACTTGCCAAAGTCTCCTTCTAAACATGTTTACTCATGCGGTTACTGTTTTCTCTCACCTCCCTCACATTAACCAGATTTTGGCCTGGTTCAGACTTTGCTTGACATCTTGGAATAGGGTGACTTAGATCAAAATTCAACCTCCTGTTTCATATGGACAAGATGACATTTAAATCTCCAAGGGTTTATTTATGCAAATATCAAATATCAGGAGTGATTATGAGTCACTATGAAATTTCCTCAATCCCCTTTTAGCTATAGTTAATAATTTACAGGTTGAAGGATACATGCTGGATTATAATCAAATCCTTCAGAAGAGAGGATGCTGAGATGATAGCCTTTTACTATTTAGCATCCATTTATATGATATCGCTGAGACTTTTGGCATAGTTCTCATGCCCAAAATGTTTTTAACATCTGTGTGACTGTTCTTTTTTTAAGACTGAGGATTCAGTATTCATTAATCTCTCAAACCCCAGTTGGCCTTTAGAAGCAGCTGAATGCTTTCTTTGAGGGGCGCACAAAATATAATCTCAAAATAAATCACAAGAAGTGTAAGGTAATGGTTTCTAGTTCTAGGAAATGCAAGAGTTCCTGGTATGCTTAGGGAGTTAGGTTTAAAGCGGTGAAATATTTTATGTGGCTTTGTATTATCTTTCACTTAAATCTGTCATGTGAAAAGCAGAGAAAGTTGAAAATCTCGGTGACAATAGTCAGTTAGATTTAGGAGGGAATGAATCGATGCCCATTTTTATGATATATCAACCTAAAGCAGGTTTCCAGATTCTCTGTTGTTCAGAAATGCAGAATATCCACTATAGTAAACATATTAAAATTGCTTTTGGGAAATGAGGATGATATTCATTTGACACAGAGGGTGCCTAATCTCTGCAGGTAAATCAGATGGGGGAAAAACAGCTTTTTCATGTGGGTTGCATTTATTATCACTTCTGCACGTTTGATAAGATGGTCAAAATGAATGGATCAATCAGGCTGTAGGCAGTCAGAAGGGATGCTCATAGGCATGAAATGAACAGTTACTGACAGGGTTTTCAAGAGAAATGGAATATACTGAGCTGAACCAAACCAGAATGCTAATATGGAAATGGCATAGAGAAAGTTTAGTAAGAGGAATTTTATTCTGGGTGAAACATAAATGCAAAATATACAACTCCACAATTTAACATTTAGCTTATTGTTATTTGGGAAAATAAGTATTTCTAAAATTTGAAGAAAATTCTTTGGGAAAAGAAATATTTCTAAAATTTGAAATTGAAATTGAATATCCCATTTGCCTTAAGGTGTTCAAAAACTGGATTGTTCCAAGTATACTGAAGCAGAATTTTGGGGGGGGCTTTCAGAAAAGGGCATTTGTAATAGTCTTAAAGGGAAGGAGAGACTTAAGGAAACATGTAATTCCTCAAAGAAATGTCCAAGAAGAGTTATTTTCAAGTGCATTATTATTATCTCTATAGGATAATTTAGAAATTTCATAATAACTACATGATTAGATAAGAAAATCCATCCTCGTTGTAAGACATAGACTTGCATAATCAGTTGTATGTGGCTGCTTTCCAGTTCATGGTTGCCTCAGATGCAGCTTGCCAATGAATGCTGATTTGATATAATACGAGAAAGAATTAAGAAGATACAATGCTGAAACGTTGAAAATATAAATAGTGCCTTTGATTTTTAAAGAGAAGATTCCTGCCAGTATAACACAGATCCAGATAATACAGAACTCAGGAAGCTAAGTTGAGAGTTGGTAGTTCCTTCCCAACCTGGTTAAACCATTTTGGAAATAGGCTTCAACTCTTGCATTTCTGAATCCACTGGTGTGGTCATTCCTGGCTGAAGGCTGCTCTCTCATTTAAGGCCCATATTCTTCTTCTTCTTTTTTTAAAAAATATTTTATTTATTTATTTGAGAGAGAGACAGAGAGAGTGAGCATGAGAGGGGAGAAGGTCAGAGGGAGAAGCAGACTCCCCATGGAGCTGGAGCCCAATGTGGGACTCGATCCCGGGCCTCTGGGATCATGATCTGAGCCAAAGGCAGTGGCTTAACCAACTGAGCCATCCAGGCGCCCCTTCTTCTTTATTTTTTATCAAAGTTATGCATGTATGTAGATTGAAAAGTCAAAAAGTTTTGTAAAGGTTGTTAAGAAAAACAGCAACTCCTTACCACCCTCCCCAGACAAAACCACTTTTAACTGATTTTTGTGGCACGTCTTGCCCTTTTGCCAGTAACATACTTGGAATGCTATGTCTTGATCTTTCAGTGTCAGGTTATAATCTATCGACTTCCCACTACTGACATGCCGTTGTTCACCTCGCTGCTCCCTATGCCTATAGACAATAGGGTTACCTTCCTATCTTTCCATCAGCCTGCTAAAGGTATATGGTCATTTTGAATAGATCTAGATTCATTGCTTACATTATTATGCCTATGTATACTTTTCACAGCTGCTCCATTTAGTAAACTGTATTACTTTTCCTTTTTGGCACAAGTTTACACTTTTCTATGAAATAAAAACCTTCCTGGTTTTGCTTGGTTTTCTTTATCATCTCTTTAACCACAAACTCCTGTGCATCAAGTGTTCTATTAAGTTAGTATTCCAGAAATAGTTCCTTGAGCCCTCTGACCTGCTTGCCCTTCTGTGCCTAGTTACTCAGCTGCTGTGGGACCTTCTGTCACCACCATCCTAGGGACTAACCTTTTCTTCCCTGTGCTCTGTCCTGTTATGCTTGTCTTTCCTTCCTCCCTCCCTTCTTCCTTTCCTGCTCTCTTTTATTTTTGGTAGAGCAAAGCCACCTAGGAGCTTCAAGATAGGATGTATGGGGGGGGGGGGCTTCTGAGGCTTTGTATTATGTGAAAGTGTCATTACTTTTATTCTATCTTATTCATAGTTCATCTTGTTATGGAATTCTCTACCGATTTTCCATCAGAAATCTGAAGGTACTTCTCTTGACTTTCACTGCTCCCAGTTTCCAAAGTTGCTGCTGACAAAAATCTGAAGCCATTTTATTATTCTTGTTGTTGTTGTTGTTACTATTATTATTATTATTAGAGAGAGAGAGAGTGCATGAGTGAGGATGGAATGTGGGGAGGGAGAGAGAGAGAATCTTAAGCAGGCTCCATGCCCAGTGCAGAGCTCCATACAGGTCTGGATCTCACAACCCTGAGATCATGACCTGAGCCGAAATCAAGAGTTGGATGCTCAACCAACTGAGTGACCTGGGTGCATCCCAAAAATCTGAAGCCATTTTAATTCCTAATACTTTTAGATGAACTTCAATTTCTCTCTAGCCCCTTTTTCCCCCACCCACCTCTCTAGAAGCTTGCTGCATGTTTTTTGTTTGTTTGTTTGTTTTGTTTTTGTCCTCAGTATTCTGAAGTATAGAAATCCTACACTATGATACAGGTCTCTTTGCATCTGTTGTTAGGCATGTAATGGGTCTTTCAACCTGAAGCTTTAGAATTTAAAAAAAAATTCTTTTCCTTTTTTTCCAGTTTTCCATATCTGGAACACTTTTTTGTTTTGTTTTGTTTTTGTTTTTGTTTTTTTTGGGATATACCTTCTGGATTGATCTTCTCATTTTCTTGGTATTTTTGTTTTTGTTATTAAATTATTTCTCACTACTCTTGTTTTTGTCATGCCAAATGAAGTCAATGTTTTCTTTATATTCTTGCCTTTGATAATTGGGGTTTAGAGATGTTTTTATTTCTTATTAGTTGTTAGGTTTTAATTTGATGCAACTTCATTAGATCTATGTTTTTCAGTTTTTCAGCTCAAATGCATTAAGTCAAATGACCTGGAAGTTATTACCATCCACTTAGCACTTTGCTCTGTTTTTCCTGTTTCTTTTGTTTTTGCCTTAAAGATTGTTTAGACCTATCTTCTACCATATTTTTAATGTGCTAGAGCACTTCTGGTTCTCAGGATTTCTTGTATTATAACATCCTGTTCTTTTCTTCCACAGTTGCAATGTCTCCTCCTACATCTCACTGGATATTAATAATATATCTATCTTTAAAGCTCTCTCCTTTTTACACTGTTTCTTCCAAGCTGCTTTTTCTATTTTTTCCTACTTTTCATGCAGGCTTCCCTCAGATATCTGGTAACTCTAGGGGACCAGAAAAGTTCACTGGAAGTTCTGAGACATAAGTGGATCTTGTCAACTGTGAACATCACAATTGGATGATGCAGCTAAGTTTTTAGTTTCCTGACCTCTAGAGATCTTAACCTGAAGGCATCAGATTCCCAGAGAAAGTGTTTCTAGTCCTCTGTCTAAAGGGTGAGGGCCTAGCTACTAGTTATCAGGAAACCAACTAGGAAGGGAGAGCGGGACATCGGAGTCATCAGTGTTCATAGCTGACCGCCCTTTTCAAATCATGTTATCTCTATCTTCAACCCTGAAAGGCGTCTTAAGCCCTCCCTGTTTCACTCCTTTAAGAGAACATGCCTCCACTGTTGGGCAAAGCATTTAGGAGGTGCAGGCATTTGGCTGCCCAGATCTGGGGAGGGGAATCTGGAGATTTGACTGCTTCTTAAAATCCTCCTTATTCTAGCTTTCCTTCTACTCACTTATTATGGTATCTGATGCTACCACATCTTTAGCTCTTGACAAATTCAGTGTTAGAAACCTGATGAGTTTGAAGCTTTCCCCATTGCTTATGTTTTTTTTTTTTTTTTTTTAGATTTAATTTATTTATTTGACAGAGAGATCACAGGCAGGCAGAGAGAGAGAGAGAGAGAGAGAGATGGGGAAGCAGGTTCCCTACCTAGCAGAGAGCCTGATGCGGGGCTCGATCCCAAGACCCTGGGAACATGACCTGAGCCAAAGGCAGAGGCTTTAGCCCACTGAACCACCCAGGCGCCCCTCCCCATTGCTTGCTTAAGACTCAGTTTTCTGGGTTCTCTGAAGTCTTTTGCCAGTTGAACATCTGCTTCCCAGCTTCCAAAATTTTGTTGCATTTGCTTCTTTTTTTCATTTTCTCTGTGCTGGTGGGTTTAACCTTGGGTGGGGAATCAATTTATTATTGTTTGAGTGAAATTTCCAGAGGGGAAAAAAAAATATATGTTCATGTGTAATCTGCAGCAGATTGTGTTTTCCAAAGATGATCACAACAATATCTCTTATCCTTTATGTTCTTCTTTCAACGTGACTGTCACATTTCTTTCACGAGGTGGGTCCTGTTTTCTCTTCTCTTGAATCTTGATGACTATGGTGGAAGTGGTGTTTTATGACTTGTGAAGCTAGGTCATGAAGGGCTAACAAGCTTCTGCTGGTTCTCTAGAGACACCAGCCCTTGGAATCTAGCCATTATACTATGTCCAGAACATCGTGAGAAATGGGGAGTAGTAAAAGCCATGGTGGAGGAGAGAAGGGGAGGCTTCGTTTTTACTGTATATGAGTCAACAAAATCTCTTCTTCAATTCCAGCTTTTTCAGGTAACTGTGTGACTTTGGCAGTCTCAGTTTCTTCATCAACACAATGGATGCATGACATAAGATGGATTTTAAACTTCTAGTTCTAGTGTCCTACAATTTTATGGCATTCTAAATAACCTGGGACCAGACTGCTCTTTAGCTCCACAGGGTTTGTTCAAAACAACTGCAGTAAGAATGATGTCCTCATATTGCAGAAAATGGCAGTTCTGATAATAATCAGTGAGGCTGATAATCATATCTTTGACCTTAAGTCCTATGAAGTATCTGATGTTGACATTGTACTGGAACTTATTGCTCATTTAAAGCATTTTAGCTATGGAACACTATAATTCAATTTGCAAAGATTCATGCAACTACAGTTTTTCCTCTGAGTGTCTTGTGATGGCAAATAAAGACCATATCCATGGCAGTGTTATCTTTGCCTATTAGTTTAATGGGAACGAGCACACACTGATGCTGAACAATAATGTTGTCAAGAACAACAGATTTAAAGTAGGAAGATGTCTTAAAGCAATACATAATTAATTGTCAAATCACTCGTTTATATTCTGCCCACTATTCTGTACTTCCTTCTTGCTACCTCACAGATACTTACAAATCCCATGCTGCTTTCTCATATCATTGCTTTAGAACTTCTGAGAACCTCTTAAAACTTAAAGTAGTTTTTCAAGTGTTCGAAGAGCCCTTGTTTATAGATCCCTTGAAGTCAACTTTTCTTGGCAAGAATTTTTATTCATATTCTCCCTCTATTGTAAATTATTTGTATCTTTTCCTCATGGAATTCCCAATTTTCTATATAAATTATTCTGCAAAGCCTGGGCTCCTGAGGAAAAGGGAGATCTCTTTTACACATGGAAAAAACCCAAATGTCTGTATTTGCTTTGGACAATCTTTAACGTTTTTGAGAGGAGGATACACCACATTATGCTGGGTCTCATCTTTGTTCCCAGACTATCTCAGTCTTCTCATGGAGAGCCCACTTGGACTATTAACAATTGAAAGAAAATTCTACACTCTCATTAGCCTCTTAGAGGAAACACAGCAATGAAACCTCTTCCCCTCTACCCAGAAGATCTGAGATTTTGGGGAAAAGCATGCAAGCAACTTGATTTATTGTTAAATTTGTTTCAAAATTCTACTATACCCTTGTCTGCACAATACTCCTCAGTGGTTCCTGGGAAACTCACATGTCACACCAGTATGTTTAGTTAGCAAAATAGATAAGGGATAGATAAAAATTTGAGTCATTGTTGGGATGAAAGCTATTCTAGAAAACTCTTAATTAAGCTTGAAAAGGATAAAAACATATATGAACCACTGAGGTGCCCTACTTAAAATAATCTAGCCAATAAAGTGTTATCCTTTATGTGAGGATTTCTCAATTATTCTAGGGCAGTAGAACTTAAAACTTATGAGTGTCAGCATTAATTGAAGGGTTTGATAAAACAGAGATTGGTGGGCTCCACCTTCATATTTTCTGATTCAGTAGGTCTGGAGTGAAGCCAAAGACTTTAATTTCTAACAATTTCCCAGGTGACACTGATGTAACTAGTCTAGGAAAGCACATTTTGAGAACCATTACATGGGGTACCTAGATGATTCAGTTGGTTAAGGGGTTAAGCATCTGCGTTTGGCTCAGATCATGATCCCAGGGTCCTGGGATTGAGCCCCATGTCCTTCCTGTCTCCCTGCTCCACAGGTAATCTGCTTGTCCCTCTCTCTCTGCCTCTTCCCCTCCACTCTTTCACACACTCTTTCTCTGTCTCAAATAAATAAATAAATAATAAAATAAAATAAAATAAAATAAAATAAACAATAAAAGAACCAGTAGAGTAGGGAGCCTGGATACTGAAGATCTCTACCTAATGAATAACAAACACTTTTTTTAAAGAAAGATTCCACAATAAGTAAGATCATCATGACACTTATCTTTCTCTGACTGACTTATTTCACTTAGCATAATGCCCTCAAGATCTATTCATGTTGAAAGCTAAGAGAGTAGATCTTAAATGTTCTTTTCACAAGAAAAACATTTTGTAAATATGTATGGTGAGGGATGTTAGCTAGACTCACTGTGGTAATTATTGTACAATATGTATGCATATTGAAACCTTATGTTCTATATCTAAAGCTAATATAATGTTAAGTCAATTATATCTTAATTTAAAAAAAAGACATTTTTGGAAGTTTTGATGCTTGCCATAACAAAAAAGTTTTCCTTCCTTTGTTTATGATATAGTTCTGTTGTGTTTTCCTGTTCTTCGAGTAAATGGCTGGAGTCCCAGCATCACCCAGCTTTTTGTGGCTGAACACATCTCCATCTTACAAAAAGGAGAAGAGGTTCAGTGATCCAAACAGTAATTTATCTTATCATAACGCACCACGATGGTGCAAAAGTTGACATCCAGAAAGCATTCCAGTGTTGGGATTCTATTGTCAAATTCAATACCTTATACCACTGGGTATTGGATTTGCTCTATAGTTGTTGACTATTTAAAAAGGAAAACACATATTAAGTATGAATATTGGCCAATGAATCCAGGTGTGTGTGAAATATCACTTTTCTTAATTTTATTTAAATATTCCAGGTCTCTGTCTGAGATCTGGGGGAGGGGGGGTTGGCAGAAAATTTAGTCTGTCTTTTTTAGGTTCTGCCACCTTCCATGTCATGCAAGGGCTTCTGTGATCTTAACATCTCTCTGGACATTGGTCATTAGTAACCACCTTAATGTTTAGTATGCTATTCTGTTGCTTTGGTACCCCAGTTGGCTTAATAACTTTGTTCATTAGACAAATATTTGTTGATTGTTAAGTTTATGCTTTTTAAAATTACAGTTATAGTACATATTTGATAATACCAAAGAAAACCACAACACATGTGTATTATGAAACATAAAAATAAAATGAATACCCATGAATAATTCCCCAATAATAAATAGGTAGCTTATCATTATTGTTGTATCTATCTGTGTGCTTCTTTTTTTTTATTCAATGTCCTTGCCTCCCCTGGCCATGCTAAATTTTGTGTTCACCATCGCCTTGTTTCTTAAAAGTAGTTATGTCATGTAATTAGGCATCCTAATCAAGAATATTTGATTTTATACTATATGTAGTTTTCTGAAACATGACTTTTTTGACTAAATGTTGTGTTTCTAATAAGATTCACCTGTGTTGCTGTGTGAGGTGTTATCATTGCTGTATAGTTTTTCTTTGTATGAATATAGCAGAACATATTTGTCCGTTCTCCTGTAGATGGACTTTTAGGTAGGATTGTTATGAATAAGGCTTTTTACAGACATCTTGCACATATTTCTGTGGGTGAACCAAGTTTTCTCTAGGATTTTTCATACTGAATGAACAATACACTGATGCTATAGAAAAGAAGATGATATTAGAATACATTTTAAATATCCTTTTTTTCCCTCCTTCAATGTAAAAGATTTTATCAAGTATGTTCTCTTGAAAACTAGTTCCATTAACCACATTTTCAAAATGTGTCCCATAGTTAAATAATAGTGATAAGTACTCTATTCTATGTGCCTCCTTTGGAAAGCCATGGAAAAATTAGCATATCAATGGCTCTGCAAAGTCCTGCAACAAAGGCAGTGTTTAATTTTATGGGGCCTAGTGGTTCTCATGGATTTTGATCAGAGTCCTTTTTGTTCTTTATATCCATTAATATCTCATGATACCAATACTCCATTGAACACTGTATAGATGCAATAATCTGTTGCATCAATACTATAGCACTATGTAGGGTTTTTAATTGTGTCCTTTTGACATGTAAATGAAATTTGATATATTATTTATAGTCTAGATTAGACAAGAAATCTCAATCAAGTAATAGAAAATCCTAGGAGTTTAAAAAAAAAGAGAAGGGGACGCCTGGGTGGCTCAGTTGGTTGGGTGGCTGCCTTTTGCTCAGGTCATGATCCCAGCGTCCTGGGATTAAGTCCCACATCAGGCTCCTTGCTTGGCAGGGAGCCTGCTTCTCCCTCTGCCTCTGCCTGCCACTCTGTCTGCCTGTGCTCACTCTCTCTCTCAACAAATAAATAAATAAAATCTTTAAAATAATTAATTAATTAATTAATTTAAAAAAGAGAAGAAAATCCTAGGAGTAACAGAAATTCTTACCTAAAATCATTAATTCTGTCTTAATGTGTGATCATTGTGATTGATCTCCATTCACTGCCTTGTCCTTATCTCATTTTCTTTTTTTGTAGCAGGACCATCAGCCCTAATCTAAACACTGGAGGAACCATGAAAACAGTATACGCATAGCTCTTGTTCAATGCACCAGCTGGGTCTAAAAATAAATTCTGGCTTCTATATGACTAGGAGTGGAAATATTTCTTTAGTGGTGAGTCCAGCATCTTTGAGAGGTTGGGATGAATCCTGGATCCACTCATGCACAGTCAGGGCTGTTTTCCTGGTGACATCAAGACTTCAGACATTCCAAGAAAATCCAGTTGCTCTACTCTCACTAGAACAGAAAGTAACTTTTATAATTTACCACCCTCCCCTTAAAGCCTTTTTCTTTGTGTCTTATTTCTCTTTGTCTCAATTTCTGAATACTCCTTCTCTCCTTTAACTGATGAGATTCTTGGCTTATTTTGATGGTATGGCTAAAGTTTTTTTCAACATTTCCTCAGAATTCATCTCTAGGATTTTCTTTTCAACTCCTCCCAAGCTAACACTTGGATAAATAAAATCTCATCCCTGATTTTCTTGGAACTAAAAATTATAGGATGCTACAACTCAGGGTCAGCTCTCAAGGTCCATTTAGCTAAAAAGTTCCAGGGTGCATGGTTGGCTCAGTTGGTTAAGTGTCTACTTTTGGCTCAGGTCGTGATCCCAGGGTCCTGGGACCAAGTCCCACATGAGGCTCCTTGCTCAGTGGAGAGCCTGCTTCTCCATCTGCCTGCTGCTCCTCCTGCTTGTGCTCTCTCTGACAAATAAATAAATAAAATACCAAGAAATATATATTAAAAAAAAAAAAAAAAGTCATCGGTGACTTTCTTAAAAAAAAAAAAAAAAAAAAAGCTTGGTTCTAGGTATCAGGGTTTCTATGCCTTCTTTCTATCCAAATAGCCCCTAGTATTTAGAGTATGAAATTCTGGCATTCATTCTCATTGGCTAAGGCCTGCTTTCCCACTTTATCCTATTTGCTGGACTCTGGACTTACTCTAGTTTTTTCCTTAGATTTTGTGAATTTTCTACTATGTCCTTTTATCACAGATGTTATCACTCTCTCTGCCCTGTGGCACATGCTCCAGTGAACCACACTGGCTTCCAATATTTTTAAAAATATTATATTGTGCCTCAATTGTACTGTCTTTTTTTTTAGATTTAGATTTTATTTATTTATTTGACAGACAGAGATGACAAGTAGGCAGAGAGCAAGGAGGAAGCAGGCTCCCTGCTGAGCAGGGAGCCCGATGTGGGGCTTGATCTCAGGACCCTGGGATTGTGACTTGAGCCGAAGGCAGAGGCTTTAACCCACTGAGCCACCCAAGCACCCCTAATCTTTGAATACAAAATGGATGTAGTTCTTTGGGCAGGGCTAAATGTGTCTGAAGTATACCACATCCTCTAGAGAACATGCCACAAATCTCTCTCCCTGAAAGCTTGGAAGTGTTTCTACATTTTGCATACATGTGTCCAATATGGATGGATCTTCACTGCCATGACCCATTCTTTATTTGACTCTGCTGAATTTCCTTTTCTCATCACCTAATTATTCACTAGTCAACTCAAACCCTTTTTTTTTTTTTTTTTTTTGGCTCTGTCCTCACAACTCTAGTTGGATAACTTTGTTTTTTGGTTCATCATGAAATCGCATGATGAATTTTCAACCTCTCACTCTCTCTATCTCTGATCTTAAACTAAGCTCAGGCTTTCCACCTATTCTTTGTCCGATAGGATGAGTAGGTCTTCTCCATTCAAACTCAGTTTATCCCTTTGGTGCCTCTTCTGCCTTGTTAGTATTTGTCTCACTAGTTACCACCTTTCTCTACTCCATTTTCTAGTCATTTATGTCAAGGCTTAAATACAATTGCCTCAGAGAAGACTTTCCTACTGTAAACCTAGAATAACCAGCTGGCTCTCTCCATTGCATCGCCTATTTTATTGTTTTTCACGGCAATTATTATCCTCTAGTATGCTTATTTATGTGTTATTGGTTGATTCCTATTTTTACTTCCTTGAGAGCAATGACCTTGTGTCTTGTTTATTCTCAGTGCCTAGAATAATGCTTGGAGCATAGTAGGAGTTGAGTTAATATGGTTAAATAAAAGAGTAAGTGTAACCTCCAGTATCTTCATTTCTACATACTCTTTCCTTCCAGCCTTTAAATACGTGGATTATGTTCCCATCTTAAAAACAATACAACCAAACAAATAAAAGAAAAATAAAACTTTCCTTCATTCTGACAGCAATCATTTAACCGTTGCCTTTTTATGACCAATGTTATCACTCTCTCGCCCTATGGCACATGCTGCAGTGAAACACAGCAAGAATTGGCAAATTATGCTTTACCAACAGACTGCCTGTTTTTATAAACTTTTATTGGGAAGGATCATGCACATTCATTAATGAATGTTATGTCATGTAATTAGGCATCCTAATCTAGAATATTTGATTGCATATTCATTAATGTCCTGCCTATAGATGCTTTTTTCATGCACATTCATTAATGTATTGCCTATAGATGCTTTTTTCCCTATAATGGTACCATTGCATCTTTGCCATAGAGACCACAAGCTGAAAATATTACTATCTGGTATTTTTAGAAAATATTTACCAACCTCAGTATCTAACTCCTATTTTTTTTTTTTTTTACATTCAGCATTCTCCAACATAGTACTAGACCACAATTTCTCTCATTCTTTCAAATCTCATTTCCTCTTTCCCTTCCTTCAGTCTAATTTCATCTTTAAGATTATACTATCTTACTTTCTCTCTGCTTAAAAATGGTGCCCTAATTCTAAAGCCCAGTATATGCTCTTGAGTCTATATATTTTGGTTTCCATGGCGCTTGCCCTTCTCTTCCTTTTCATACCTCCCTGACTATATATTTTCTTTTTCTTAAAGAATGCTTCTTCTTTAGGCTGCCCCTTTAGAATTTGTATATCTGAGGCAAAAAAAAAAAAAAAAAAGAATTTGTATATCCAAAGACTCTCTCGTCAACCCAAAATTCTTAATCTGTCTACTTTTTCCTACAGAAACACATTTAAACCTGATTACTTTCAATCTCACTGACCAAGTTCTGGACACGTAATTTTTCTACTTGACCTTCATGGCAACCTCCTGATTGGCCTTCCCGAATTCAACTTTACCCCATCAAACCTACCTCCTACTCAGCTGCCGGAATGTCAGTTTAAGGCAGTTGTTCCCAAACCTTATTATTAGGCCTCAGACTCACCTGAGTGCTTATTAAAATATAGATTGTTAGGTCCCACTCTTGGAGTTTTTACCAAGCAAGTGTCTTGTGGGACCTAAGAATTTGCCTTTCTGTGTTCCCACATGATGCCAATGCTACTGTTCTAGACTGCACATTGAAAAACACTGCTTTTTTAAAAAGCTTGTATCGCATCCACCCTGTACTTAAAACCACATAGAGGTTTCCCCAAACCTGCAAGATTAGACCTAAGCTTCTTATTATGTCATGTGATGTCAAAATCTTATGCTTTCTCCTTCACCAGGATTCTCTCTCCCATTCTCTGACCCCCACCTGATTTTCCTATAACCTCAAGCTGTACACCTCACCATGTGCCCTGGCATTTCCGCCCTCTGTGCCCTTGATCATGCCCAGAATTTCCATGCCTTCTTCACCCATCTTTCTTCTCCTCACTCTTCAAAGAGGTATTTCAAGTGCTGTTTCCTTTTCTGAGCTTCCACATTTAACAGGACACTTTTCCTTCATTACATTGTCCCTCTATCCACAAGTGCTTTATTGATATTTGTGTTTATTTTGTCTCCCCTAAACTATGAGCTGCTAGCAGAGTGTTGTGGTTCTTTCTTCATCACAAAGTGAAGGCTCATTTTAATGTCTCAACTTAGAAATATATTTTCCACTGAGGGTGAGAGCACAGGAAAATTAGTGCCTCCATACATTACTAATCACACTGTAAACTGACCCATCCTTTCTAAAAGTAATTTGGCAGAATCCATGAAGACCCAAAAACAAAAACACACAACAAAACAAAACAAAAACAAACCTTAGTCATTAGTCTTAGTCATTCTATTTCTGGGAATCTGATCTAAGAAAATAATTCGAAATATGCACAGAGATGTATGTCACACATTGTTTATAATAGCGAAAACAATGGAAAACACTGAATGTCTAACACTAGGGACTAATTAAGTACAATGCATCTAATTGATGAAATATTGCATATTTATTTATTTTTTTAATTTTTTTAAAAAGATTTTATTTATTTATTTGTTAGAGAGAGAGCGCAAGCACAGGCAGACAGAGTGGCAGGCAGAGGCAGAGGGAGAAGCAGGCTCCCTGCTGAGCAAGGAGCCCAATGTGGGACTCAATCCCAGGACGCTGGGATCATGACCTGAGCCAAAGGCAGCTGCTCAACCAACTGAGCCACCCAGGCGTCCCGAAATATTGCATATTTAAATGATGATTTTGAAGTGCATATGGCAAGCATAATAGTATTTTTGTTATAATATTAAGTAAAAAATAAGGATATCAAATGTAAGTATAAACTATGATTCTAATTATGTAATGTAACAATATTTTTTTAAAAAGTCTGGAAGGAAAAGCACTTAAATTCTAAGTTAGGATGATAAACTTATGACGTGACTTTAGAAAAAAACAAATAGGGGCGCCTGGGTGGCTCAGTTGGTTAAAGCCTCTGCCTTTGGATTGGGTCATGATCCCAGGGTCCTGGGATTGAGCCCCGCATGGGGCTTTCTGCTCAGTGGGGAGCTTGCTTCCTCCCCGCTCTCTCTCTGCCTGCCTCTCTGCCTACTTGTGATCTCTGTCTGACAAATAAATAAATAAAATCTTAAAAAAAAACAAATAAAAAGCTTATTTGAACCCTCTATGCTGTTTCATGTTCATGCAGTGTTCTTTTCAAAATTAAAAGGGTGCATCAGTCATGGTTACAAAGGCAATGCTGAATAAGTCGCTTCATCTTGTACCTGATCTTCTCTAAGTTACTGCATGATTTGATTTTTAGGAACTAAAAAATACCAAGAGCCACAACATTGAATGATATGTTGACAAAAAGTAGCCTAAGTTTCACATAATAATCAAAGCTAAGATGACTTTTGTGAGAAGAGGGAGCTGAATATAATGTGAAGGTACCAAGTTGCAAACCAAAGCATCAATCACCAGTGAATTAGATGAATGCAAACATCATGGCAAAGACTACAGGTTAATAAGGCATTAGTATCGTGTAGTGGATGGAGTTCACGCTGTCTTGCCACAATCTGGATTTAACTATAATTATGTCTCTTAACAATTCAGTAACTTTGTGCAAGTTTTTCATTTCTTGAAGTCTTCTTTCTCACCTATAAAATAAGTAATATTTACCTATGCTACTACTTGCTGCTGATTGCTTATCTATAACCATCCCAACATCCTCTCTGACTTGCCTCCCTCCATTACGCACATGGTCTCTCTATTACAAATACACATTTTCTATTAGAGTCTGTCTCTCCTTCTACAGTCTACAAATATCAGATTCTCATATTCTGGACCCTCCTTTACTCAAACCAGTCCTGGTCACTGAGCTGAGGAAAATACCAGAATATTTTCTGGGAAAGGTCCTCTCCTCTCCAAAATGTATTCATAGACAAACATGCTAGTCTTCTTTGCTTGGTATGATCATTCCCAAGAGGAGAAGGGTGGGTCACTGACCCACAGAGGATAGCAGAGGAGAAGGATGGATAGTCCTAAACTTTGATGACATCACCACCGTGGAGAAGTTCTTTTATGTGAGATAAGACATATCCATTTTGTTTTAAGTCAGTTTTAGTTGGCTACTCTAGTTCTTGCAGTTGAAACCACCATAATGTTTTATATTAAATGAGATAATATGAGTGAGATATGGGCAAGAAAATGGAGCATAGTGATAGAAGTATAGACTTTGTAGTCAGATGGTGCTTTAATCTAGTGGTAGCCATGTAACCTTGAACAACAAACTGTTTAAACTCTCTCTGCTCCAATTTCCTTGTTTATAAAATAGAGATAATCGTAGTACCAACCTCAAAGAGTTTGTGTAAGGAATAAATGAAATCTGTAAAGCACCTATGAAACTGCCTGGTACTTATACAAATTCCTATATTAAAAATTAAATGTCAGGGGTGCCTGGGTGGCTCAGTGGGTTAAAGCCTCTGACTTTAGCTCAGGTCATGATCCCAGGGATCTGGAATCGGCCCCCGCGTCAGACTCTCTGCTCAATAGGGAGACTGCTTCCTCCTCTCTCTCTCTCTGCCTGCTTCTCCAAAATAAATAAATAAAATCTTTAAAAAAAATTAAATGTCAGTTGTAGTATAATAAAGTTTCAATAAATGACAGTTACTGCTGTTACACATTGGTGGTTAAGAAGCAAACTTAAACACCATCTACCTATCTATTTTATAAACAAGCTACTGTGGTGGATTCTATATTAAACAATCACATCATCTCATTTTTTAATTCGGGGAACTTTCTCCTATATTGTATTGTCACTATCTTCTTAGCGAATTTAAAATACTATCACTTCTTAATCATCATAATTTTTATATTTTAATATGTGATACAAAGGTAGATTCAATGGGTAGACATTAAAACACCTCTGCGTTTAATTTGGGTAAGTTGAACTCTTTATGTAGACACATTATGTTTGTGACAAGTTCATACAATTACTATTTTAAAAAATAAGGGCAAACTTCTCAAGCAAGCTGGCCATGTAGTAGATTTTGGGTGATTTCTCCGAAGCCTTCTCTCTATAGGAGTTATACAGTTCATGTCTTGGAGCTCTCGTGCACTATAAATACGTGCAGAATCTAAATATTCAGAAAGTAACAAAACCACGATTGTACTTCATATGACAACTTTCGCTATTCTTTAAAAAAGAATATTTAACGTTCAAAACAGAATGGAAGGGAGTGTTAATTGTTAAGCCCCCTCTGAATATGAGAGGGAGACTATCATGTGAGTATCTGAGGAAGAACAGAATTTGCTTCTTCTCCTCAGAGATAAGCACAACCTTCTTTCCCTTGTGATTTAATTCAGCTCTAACAGTAACCCTGATGTCATTCTCAAAGCATGGTACTGGCTGAAGTTCTGGGGTATAGAAATGAAGAAGATAATGACTTTTCCCTCTAGCAACTCACAGTCTATCAAAGGGAGACAAGTAAGGACACCATATCTATAAAGCAAGTTAGTCTCTCTGGTACTTAATATGAGTGCTCACTAATATCCAGTCATCCTTTCTTGTAGGCCTATTGCATTAAGTTGCATCATGTGCCTGATTTTACCCCTGGGTTCTGAGCATGTCACTTTTGGGTTGAGGCATCAAAAGTTCCTGCACAGCCTTCCAGTTTTGTCTCCCCACTTGAAATGATTGAGGAAGAAGCCTCATATTGCCATAGGAGACACACAATTTGGAAGCAGCCTGGTGACTAATGAAGTCGTTTGATGGAGAACAGCTACCCTGGGAAGTTACCAGACTTACATTAGGTTTTATAAAGCAAGAAATAAGCTTTACTGGGCTAACTGATGAGATTTCAGGCTTTATTTGTTACCACAGCAAGGTGCAGACTATCCTGTATTTTCTGCTTTAAATGAAGTGTATGTGAAGTATTCTGAGACATAGGAGAAAAAAAAGCCAATTAATTCTGACTGGTAAATTAAAGATGTTTCCACAGTAGTAATATTTTAATTAGATATAAAAGATGAGGAATACTTCAATAGAAAGATCAGGGGATGAAGTTGAATAAGGATCAGTAAGGTATCATAGGAAATATATCAGCTGAATAATGATAGCATTCTGTGAAAGCAAAAAGAAACAGAAAGAAAGAAAGAAAGAAAGAAAGAAAGAAAGAAAGAAAGAAAGAAA